>NIVC01002926.1:0-20000 GCA_002269645.1 Macrostomum lignano
ACTAAATTCAAAAGTACAAGCACTTTAAACAATGGTTCGATTTGCCAGATCAGGCGGAAGTCATAAAATATCTAGAACAACAACACAACAACAACCACAACCACAGCACAGCAGCAACATTTCACAGAAGTACTCAGGCAACTGGAAAATGCAGATCCGACTCAAGTAGCTAAATATAAAAATGATCACCAGATGCCTGGCAACACTTAGAACAACACTCTCCAGATCGAATGAACAGAATCAAGCAAAGAGTTTTCACACCTCAACAAAGACAGGCACCACATGACAGTTCCATCTCTGAAAGTGAGCAGTCTTTTGCATCACCTCCCCAGCAGCTACAAGCCCAACCAACTCCACAACCCAAGACCAACCGCCCTCAACAGGAAAAGGAATTTCTGAAATCTACAAGCGAGTAGCGGTTCTTCTAGGAGCAGCAAAGACGGAATGAAAGATGAAAATAGAAAAGAATTTGTCAACATCCTGGACAAAATGATGGAAAAGAAGTATA
Source organism: Macrostomum lignano (assembly GCA_002269645.1). Classification (NCBI taxonomy): domain Eukaryota; kingdom Metazoa; phylum Platyhelminthes; family Macrostomidae; genus Macrostomum; species Macrostomum lignano. Next base: position 509 of record NIVC01002926.1, read on the forward strand.
TTGACAAACGGGCGAGAGAGCTTCTGCTTTCGCGGTTCAACAAAAAAATTTTATTTCAAGTAAAAATGCCGATTATTTTTGAGAAAGACGTGGACAAATACTATGACAAAGAGGAACTTAATCTCATTAAACGCGGATCTGGACTTTTCCCTGCAGGCCACTATCCAAGAAAAGAACGCTCTGGGAATGGCCTTGCCGATTTGATCGCTCAGGGGCCAAGATTTTTAAGGTCATTGGAGAGAACAAAGAGAACATCAAGAACGTTGCCGAAGCGGCTGGCAGTGTAGCCACAGCAGCCAAAAAGATAAAGGATACTGTAACACCTAAACAAGAGATTCAGCTCCACTGGCCCCGCTGGCTCCATTGGCCCCAAATCCAGACAGTGTGGACCCTGCAGTCTATGAGAAGATGAGGCTAGCATTAAAAAAGGAAGTGGTTTCAAATTTGACTAAAGGGTACTTTCCGAGGGTACAAGACTAGTCCCGAAATGACACATCTAAGTCCCAAAATGACACATCTAAGTCCCGAAATGACACATCTAAGTCCCGAAATGACACAATTAAGTACCAAAATGACACATCTAAGTCCCAAAATGACACATCTAAGTCCCGAAATGACACATCTAAATTATTTATTATTTAAATTTTTTTTCATCATAGAAAAAATGGACTTTTCAAACGACTTCAATCCTCACTGGACGCGTAATCAGATTAAGTTTTCTCATCACGAGTCAATTCCGAGTCACTTCAGATGCATTGTTGTTGGTTCATCAGGTTCAGGTAAAACATTCAGAGTCTTTAACATGCTTCTTAGACCTGGCTTTATCGACTATGACACTCTGCACATCTACTCTCCCACACTGTATCAAGATGAGTATAAAATGTTGATTTCTGGATTGCAAAACAAACTGCACAAAGAGGACATTATTGCATGTTTTAATAACCAAATGAGCCTTCCCAGTAACCCTGAAATTGTAGCTGCTGAATATGCAAAGCACCTCAAAGACAATGAAAAATGGCAGAACATTAAAGTGTTCACCTATGGAGATCCACAGGCTGATCCAAAGACCAAACTTCTACCCCAACCAGATGAGCTAGAAAAGGGGAGAAAGCATTTGATCGTCTTTGATGATTGTATGACAGGCCCACAGAAGCAGATAGAAAACTATTTTACAAGAGGGCGACATAACAATTGCAATGTAATTTACATTGCACAGAATTGGTTCGAGCTCCCGAACAAAACAATTCGTGGGAACTGCAATCTGATTCTCCTGTTTCCAACCATTCCACAGGACAGGCTAAAAAGATTTTACAATGAGGTCATTGCGCCTGCCTATTTCATAAATCCAACAAAAAACTCAAGCAGAAAGATTTCACAAGAGGAATTCGTTAATCTTTGCTATGACAAGTGGAATCAGCCTTACCAGTTTGTGATTATCAGCAAAGAAAAAAGAACTGTAATTTAAAATTTGCTATTAAAAGATGTCGATAAACTTTGCAGGTGAATCCATTTCTGGCAACAGCGCTCTTACATCAGCTCAGATATCCATCCTTGACAGGCGATATATCAACAGCGACGAAAAGATCCCAGAGATCAAACTGAATAAAAACAGACTGAAAGCCCTAGAGCGCTCCATGCACCAGTTGCAAATAAACATGGAAGATCTCAGGCTTAAAGTAGCTAGGCAGAAGTTTGAAAGTGATAAGCTTTATGCGCCGTTGTTAAACGCAACTAATGAACTAAGGTCAGAAATAACTTCGATAGTCTCGCTAATCAACGGCTTGAGATCATCAGTTAATCTTCTGGGAAATTCCACTGATAGACGGATGCGTATTCTGAAGGAGGAGTTTTCACAAACACAGCTAAAGTAAATAATTTAGAAGAGTTCATGAACCAGTCAACAGCGTTGCATGATAGAATTAAAGAAAACGTCGCAACCAACACAGTTAAAGTCAATATTTAGAAGAGTTCATGACTCAGTCAACATCGTTGCATGATCGAATCAAAGAAAGACTTGAAGCATTAAGAGAAACGATGTATCACACAGTAGCTATCTAAACGGAATGTATAGCTCTTGGGGTAAAATAATAAGGAGGCTTGATCGTCTGGAGAGAACACTCAATCTTCGTGATATTGCTATTGATGAAGCAGAATCTGCTGCTCGTCCGGTCATGTCTACAGATCGAGTAGAAGGAGCTCTGGACCCCGCCGGAGTAATCCGGCACGCTCTCAAACGTCAGCCGCCCAGCCGCTGCCTGCTGGACTCGCGATCCTCCGGCGTCACGAGAGCCGCCTAGACAACCGGCGGTGCAGATGGAATTATCAAAAAGAAAACAGATCTTTCAACCGGATAGTTTTATAATTTTTTTTATTTTTTCTAGAGAAAAAAATGGCCCAACAAAATTCTCTATACGATCAGTCTCAATACTGAACCTAAAATACCGACAGCACCAAACTCAATGGCACCGAATTCGAACACACAAACCTGGCACGAATCTGAATGCATCGAATCTGAATGCACCTCAATTAGACGACTCTACCCCGTCATTACTTGTAACTCTCAACAGTTTCGACTGGTGGAGATTCAAAAAATGCGCGATGATCTTGAAAAAAATATTTTCCACAACACAAAGAAAATTAAGCGCTATGACAACCACTGTAAATTTTTCGACTACAGCAATATGATTCTAGGATCTGTGTCTGTTCTATCTGGATCTGCTGCAGCTGTCTCAGTGTTGCCAGTCATCACAGCCCCAATCGCAATCCACTTGGTTCAGTAGGTGCTGCATGTGGACTTATTTCAGCAATTACTGGAGCAGTAGCGCGAAACAGGCGAAAAAAACTAAAGCAGCTACAGGAGAAGCAAGTAAAAGAGAAAGGGGTGCACACATCAATCATAGGGTACATTTCAAGGGCAATCGAGGATAAGTTCATTTCAGAGGATGAGTTCAAAACCATTCAGGATCTTTATGAACAATCAATTCGAATGAACTTGAACATGGTCGGTACTGATGACATGAGTCAGCTGAAAATGAACTCGAGAAAGTTTTCAACATTATGTGGAAAGAAAGTCGGCGAAAAATTCGGCAAGAAATTCGGCAAGAAGGACGACGAGGAATGCACAATGAACCCTATGAAACACAGCCAAGAATAATTTCCTTGTAGGTCTTTCGTGTTTTGGTCATTGCATACAAAACAGTCATGCACAGCTCACCGCAAATATCACTGCTAAGACCTTGGAGAATAAAGTCTGAGCGATAAATTTTTTTTTTTTTTCCCTTCATATAATTTCTTAGCTCTTCTGGTACTGCCGTCCCATAGCTATCGAAGTAATAACACTTGTGCTTGCGATCGGGATCAATCACCCAGCAAACCCAATGAGATCCTGGCTTATCGGTGGTGTCAAAGTTCATGATGCCGCATTCCTTTCTTAGAGGAAAATCAGGCAGAGTGTCCCTCATAAATATTCCTCTAAAGTTTGGGATTTCCAGTTCGTTAGCCAAATCTTCAAGAAAGTTATTTGTTGTCATTTTTTATGAGGTTTATTAAACTTTTCTTAAACCTAAACCAACTCCACCTCCTAAACCCAACCTCCTAATAATCTCCACCTCCTAAACCTAATCTCCAGTGCCCGAACGGTAGACTGTTGATATTGTCATCAAAAATGAATCTCTTGTTATCTGCACCTGACAGTCCAATCTTCTTTTGCTGAATTGTGTGAATAATATGGTTTTTAGATTGTAGCTTTGAGAACTCATGTGATGTCTTTTTGTTGCAATTCAAGGCGTCTCTGTATTCAGCTTCATTAATTTCCTTCCTAACACGTTTCGGAATTCCCTTTGATTTTTTATTGGGTCTGACGACTCACATTTTACAAAATAGGACTTTGCTCTCAACCCAATGAATTCAGTGATTATGTCACCAGCAATCTCGTCCTTCATTTTCCCAATCACTTTCTTGTTAGTGGCGTCAAACACTTGATCGCCATTCTGTGTCCTGAAAGATTCATCATACTCAGACAAGTCAAACAAATCTTTTTGCTGCAGCATGTCCTGATAAATGTCTTCTGTTTGAATGTCCATAATAAAACTGTCTGTGTCAGTGTACAAGAGTTTCATTTTATCCTTGTACTGCTGCTTCATGCCATAGAAGAACTGGTACATCAGACGTTTTGATTCGTCGAGAACAGTGACACCTGTATAGATCGGCTTGCGCAGCGTCACCTTGGTTTTGTAAAATATGATCACACCTAAGTAGCTATTAAAGATATGGAGTTCTTTGAATGTTGGCTTTGACATATTTGCCTGAATAACAGCAGGCTCTGATGAGGTAACAAGTTTCAGGTTTGTTCTTTTCCGCTCATTCTCAAGAGTCTTGCCATAGACAGAGTTGTTGGCCAACTTAAAGAGGTTCTTGTCAAAGTCGTTGGTTGCTTTGGTCCTAAACTGGGTGTTCTTATCAATGTAGGGTTTCATCCACGCTTCCTCTGTAAATGTAAGAGCCCTGTGAACTTGGTGACCCTGCAACCAAGTGAGATAAAATACTGAAGCAGTTTGTAATGGATTTTGTAACGTGTCTTGTTGTTTAGATTCTGTGTTAGTTTCTCTGTATGTTTTTTTCTGTTCCTGACAGGTGCCAAGTTCCATTATTATCATTGGGAGTTTCGATTATTTTCGGGCACTTGATGTTCTCTGGGAAGGGTGGAAAGTCAGAGAAATAGTCGTGAAGCTCTGGTGGAATGTAAACATCAACTTCATAAATGGCAGCCAATGAAAAGTCCCACTTTAGTTCTGATGAGGGTAGCCATCGAAAATCTCTAACTGGAAGATCTTGACTCATCGCCCACCCGTAGAGATTATTAGCGTCCAAGTAAGTAATGTAGTTTGAGGGCTGCTCCTTATTGTAAGATTCAATGTAGGGATTGTTTGCTTTTGCATACCTGTTAACGCAAATTGAGATTCCCCCTCGCTTTGACGATTCGACAAAATTGTACATGTCAATGTCTGTAAGAAGTTCAATGTACCAATCTGGATCTTGATCCCATTTCATTTTAAGCAAAGATTCCCAGCTAGTGGCAGGCAGAGACACATAATGTGCTGGATCGAGGCCATATGCTGTGTACCAGGTGTATCTGAAGGTTTCAAACACATCGGCCAGCAGAAACACATCTGTGAAGAGGTAAAGCAGGTGATACTGGAAAAAGTTTTGACAATTAAAGTAATTATAGACATGCTTCGCGTGCTCATAGTCTTTGTCAGAGATTCCAGAGTCTGTTAGCTTTGAAAAGAACTTTTCTTGTGGTGGTAAACCTTCTTCAAATACGTGATACCCAGTAATATTTTCATAGGGGTAGAAGCCTTTGGTTCTCAGGAGTTTAAATGATTCATCACTGTTGTTAATTTTACTTGCAAACATCTTTGTATATGTACATTGTTCATCTTTTAGATTCTTGCTTAGTTCGTCTAGACTGGCAGCTAGAAATTGATATGAATCCTTCAGTCTTATTTTACCTGTACCCGAATTATCCTGTTTAATATCAACACACTTAAACTTCTCCTTGTTCTCTGCGATGCAGTCAAGGTGTATGTCTGGAATCATGCCGATTTTTTCAACTATTAAATGCATGTCATAGTTCTTTGCGTTGTGACAAAATATCGTTAGATCATGAATGTTCGATTTTAGCTTTAGATTACAGGTGTTATGCGCTGCACCTCTAAATTTCCCAGTAAAGTGGCAGTGGTCCCTAACGGTGGGGTTTTTAATATTAGTGCAAGTTAAATGTTTCCTGCAGATGTGGCAATGAGTTGCTGATAGGAAATTGCTTTCATCCTCCTCAGTCATCATTATTGGAACAGGTTGAAGGGTGCTAATCACTCTTTGCAACTCTAACATTCTGGCAATAAACTGCTCCACACACTGCTCTCCAAAGAAATAATTATACTCAACAAGTCCTTTTGTATTAATAAAGGCATATGCTACTGAATTGGGGACATGTTTTTGAGTTTGAGTTTGTTTTGAGTTTGAGTTTGTTTGTGTTTCCGGCATGATTGAGCATTCGAAATCAGCATATACAACAAATGGGAGCTTCTCCATCTTGTGATAGTTCTTAAACCGGAGATACTTCTCTTCAGCTGAAGGAAGAGAGCAGTTTGTCGGGTGATCCTCGCATGATAATTCATGCTCTGCTAGTTTTTCAAAGCGTTCAGGTCCACTGTAATGCTTAAGGCACAAGCGGCAGATGGCAACAGCCTCGTGATGATTATTCAACTGCTTGTGAATGAGTCTTGAAAGATCTTTAATCCAAACATAGTGAGCCTCCTCTAGTAAATTACCAATCACTAGAAGATCCACTTCATCCGCCTTTTCCCCTCAGGATCTAAAACGTCTTTGCTACATCTGACCGGTTGAACTTTCTCAGTTTTTTCACTCCACTCAAAGACTGTGATTCTAATTTTGTTATTAAACACTTCTTCTAGCTTTGGGATCTGAGAGATCGCCAAGCCTCCTTTGTCAAACCTGATTCCCTTCTTTTCGCATTCGATGAGATAGTAGTTGAAATAATTTTGATAATTTGAGGTTCTTTCGGGGTGGTGAGGGACACTATATGAAAAAGTGCAGAAAGAACTGCCCATAGAGCACAGCAATTGTCTTTATTTTTAACATTTATGCAAGCTTTTTTGCCGGCTAGCTTATGCGGGAGCTCTATATAAGAGGAGGCTTTAAGTGGGTCATATTTCATGACCATGACAGTCGCTCTTTGAATCCCTCCCACGACCCATCCGGAACCTCTGGATGTAAACGCTTCAATTTTCTTAGTGACATCTTGAAGGAAAGGATCCAGTGTGTCTGTGGGGTGAATGGCTTTGCCTTTGTTGTCATGTAATACTCGAGATGCTCAGTGGGTTTTGCAGGCATATAAAACGCAATCTTGAATGATATCTGTAGTTTAAAGGTCTTGCGTGTTTTGAGTGTGTGATCAACAACTGATTGGATGCTGTCTTTATAGTCGTAGATGTTTGCGGTGGTACCGTTGGTGCCGTTAATTGGGATTGTGTACTCTATGTAATGTTCTGTAAACTTCCTCTGTGCAAAATTAATCTCTTCAATGGCAAGCTCCGACTCTTTTAAATGGATTAATTGCTCTAATTTCTCTTGTTCCTGCTTATTTTGTGGGTACTTTGCTTTTTCACCAGTGAGAGTTTCGTATTTGTTAACTAAGTTGCGACTCCTCTCTTGGTGTTCCTTTGCAGAATTTTTTATAGGCGCATACTGGTTGGATTCTAATTGATTGATGATTTCCAACTGTTTTTCATAGCTTCCCAGGTGACCAGGGTCGGTGTTGAACTTTGTTTGCATGCTTCTCTTAGTAAATTACTTTTGTCTTGAAATGAGACGCCTTTTGAAAAATATCTGTTGACTAAATCTTTTGCTGGATTAGCTTTTGGCATTTTTTTCTATAAAATAAAAAAAATTTTGAGGGTGACCACCCTGATAGAAAAGTTGAACTGTTTCTACATCCTATAAGTAGTGTTAGGTTTATGAAGCTGGATAAAGTGGGGTTTTAAACCTCATCACATGCGCATTATTGTAAACCCAGCATTGTGCAGTGTCATGATAGCTTTGACAATGTCAGACTTGCTTATAGAATTTTCATTCTCACAATCATCACGATCCGGGCAGCCCTCAGGGCAGCCCTCTCCTGCCTTAATTGTTATACCTTTGTCTCTTGCAATCTTTTGCAATTCTAGCTGGTGGGCTCTATCATTCCCAGCTTTAACAGCAGTTGCTACACCTCCAGCTACACCACCTGCGGCACTCACAGCGCCTGCAATGATCGGAATAAGAGCTGCTAATGGTAGGATTCCTCCTGACTTTTCATCTGTGATGCTGTGTCTTTGTTCATTACATTGAACTATTTGCTGCACGGGATCGACTTTTACTTTGGCACCTTTTATTGATATAAGACCTGGTTTCTTTGATTCAATGATTTTATTGAGTTTATTGATGGTTCTGGTTTCAATCTTTGTCATTTTTTATTTTAATATTTTAATTAATTTCCGTGTCAGCTGGTATTACTAGGAGTTCAGCTCTAGTGAATGACCGTGTGGGGGATTTAGGGTTAAAGGCCTGAGATAAAAAGTAATAGTCACCGGAGTCGGAGGTAAAATGTCTGTCTATTTTATGTACATCAAGGCTGAAGTATGGATCTGTAGCTCTTCTTTTGGTGTCTTTCTCTAGCTCTCCATGTAGATATAAAAAGCGTAGAAACTCAGAGTTTGTCAGTATGTATGGTGATTCAACTCCTGGAAGCTTAGGGTAGTTCGAGGTGTCTGTTCTAAGAGATGACTTAAGTTCGACAGTGTCTTGTTTAATTGCATGGGATGGTTTCAATCCAGTCATGCGTGTGACTTCATTGTTCAGTTGCTCTATAACAGTGGGGAGCCGGTCTGTCCACTTGGTATAGTATTGGCCACTTTTTAGTTTCAGCTCTTCAGCTGTCTGCTTAGTGAATAGCCTCTTGGCTAGAGTTAGATTGAATCTCTCAACGTACGCTTGGTCTCTGTGCAAGTTTGTTCTGCCATAGCGAATCTCTGTGTCATGCTTATGTAGAAGTGATTTCACTGCACCCATGAATTCTTTGCCAGGATCAGTCATAAAGGTTTCAGGGTAGCTAAGGGGTGAGTTTTTATAAATATCTTGGAGGGCGGCTGCAACTGCTTCTGACTTCTTCGTCTTGAGTGGGCGAGCTTCCTTATATCTGGAAGCAATGTCAATAATTGTAAGAGCATACTTGTAGCCTGAGTCGTTGGGGAGAAACAAAAGATCTGCTTGGTGCGCTTCATTAGGTTTATAGATGCTAAAGTGAGGTCTTGTAAATTTTACTGGTGGGAAATAGACTTGAAAGACAGCCTGCTTAGAGAGCCACTTTTCTACTTTAGCTTTTGGTTCCTTACTTAGTTCTGCGAGTTTGGTGACTGCATTTTTTCCTACAAAGAATCCTTTGTCGCTGTAGTAGAGTTTTTTAAGTTTCTGATCTGTCATTTTTTTAAAAAGAAAATTTAAAATAAAATAATGCAACGCTCTGGTGGTAAGTTAGATTCACATGGACTGATAGAAAAGCTTCCTCATCCAAACAAAGGCTGGACACTTCCCGGCTATAAATATTGCGGGCCTTTGAATCCACTTGAAATACAGTTAGATAAAAACAATAATCCACATCCTGGGCATGAGCCTGTGAACGAGCTAGACTCTGTCTGCATGTGGCACGATGTTAAATATAGAGATTTTCCTGAGGAGAAGAATCGCTGGGACAAAGAAATGCTTAAGAGACTAGACAATATAGGGGCTTCAAGCGGATTTCGTGAGTCGATTGCTCGGAAGCTAGTTAAAGCTGTTATTTTTAGTAAGGCAAAGTTGGGTTTGGGGGTTCAAGGCGAAGGTGGGTGTTTGGGGAGAGAGGGCGGGTGTGCGGAAAGAGAGGGCGGAGGCTTGGAAGCAGGGTTTATTTTGTGTGCTCCTAACAAGAAATTGGGAAGACTGCTGAAAGAGCTGGGGGTAGAGAGAGCGCGCGTGGGGGGGGGGAGAGAGATTTTCACTTTAACTGAGCCCAGCCGGGGAAGAATTCCGTCTCGAGTGAAGGCCAGAATGCAAAGGATTTCGGCCTCGCGCGAGGCCAAAATGAAAACGATTTTGGCCTTTCAGTTTTTTAACGCAATTGCTTAATGATTTCTGCAAAGTTATAGTAGCTGTCGTAATCTTTTACATAGGTTACTCCATACTTATGAAACCAGTGTCTTTGGAGAGCTAGATTAATATTAGGGACATTGATATGAACGTCGGGCCAATATTTTTTCATGTATTCGCTGCATTCTAGTTTGCATCGGTACTTGGATTTGTACAATGGATGAGTATAATAGGAACCTGGAGAGACAACTGGAAACATTTTTTTATTAAGAATTTAATTTTTTTCAAAGGGTAAGGACCCTGGGTTAGGGGGTTTAAAGTCTTTGGGATCTGGTTTCGCCGCTTCGGATTGAATGTGGGGAGAATGCAGATTATTTTCTGATTGTTTCTGGGTGGATGTTAGTGGATTATGTCAGTGTCAATGAGCATAACAGGTGTTAGTGGACACCTGTTATGCACTGATTCTGTCAGGGATAATATGGATGGATTTAATACGATTATGTTCGAAGTTTTCGGAGCAAGTGCGACCCCTCCACTTTTTCATGATTCTGTCGGGGATAATATGGATGGATTTAATGGGATTATGGAGGACGTTTTGTGAGCGAGTGCGACCCCCCTTTTTTTCTGATTCTGTCAGGGATAATATGGATGGATTTAGGTGGATTATGGAGGACGTGAAAAATTTTGTCCCAGAGCCCCCTCATGCCTTCTACTCAAGGATGTGAAAGCAAACTGCTTAATCACAAGGATAAATTTTGAATTAAAGGAGGAAGGAAAGATTCCCCGAGTTGTAATCCAATATTGATTTGGCATATGATAGTTATTAATTAGGCAATATTGATTATCTGTAAATTTTGTGTACAGTAAAACAAAGGTTTCTGAGGTATTTTTCATTTTTCGTGAAATCTTTGTAAATATAAAGAATTTTACAATTAATAAAACATTCCAGACTTCTAATTAAAATTAAAACACTTGCTATTAAATTTTTTTATCAGAATCAGCTGATTATTTATATTAATATAAAACTCACGTAGAGGTCAAATACTTTTTCAACTATACCTGTACACCTGTTTTTCGTTGTCAATGGGTGCACGAATTAAATGGTTGGAATCGAAGACGAAGATAGTAAGGAGTTAGAAGGTGCATCATTTGATCCAGATTCACTGAACAATTTGTTTGAAAATATTCTGATTACCCTATCGCAACTCACTACTGAATCATCCGGGCCTGGCCCTGATCGTAACTCTAACGAAGAAAACCAAGATCAAAATCAAAGGAGGCGCACTCGACCAAATTCATCTCGCAGTCAATTTGACGCTTCAGACGATAATTCGTCATCTCGTCTAACTGATTCATTCTCATCAGCTAGTGTCAGCAGCAAAATGACCATTTTGCCTAAAAAGAAGGCACACAAGGAAAGAAATGAGCAACGCGAGCATCGCCATCATGCTCATGGTGCTTCCTCGTCTCAGGCTGCAGGTTATTCTGAATATCCTTCACCAGATTTTGGCCAAGAACCAGCCCGCATGCCACACCCTGAGATAGATCATCGCTCTGGAAACTTGTCTGATGTTATTCATGGGCATGGACATCATCACCCGAGTGGCTTTCAACCGCAGTCGCACAATTTTGCGGAATTGCCAAACGCCGAGGCCTACAGACAGCCATTTGGCGATAGGTCTGCCACATCAAGCTCTTCTATGAATGTTCGCCATGAAAGAAATGTTATAGGCTCCAGAAAAGAGAGGCCATCAGCTCAGTATGATTTGGAAAGTGGTTGTCATGCCAAAAAGAGGTGCTTGTCTCCTGGCTTTTCTGACAAAAATTTTCCACCTAGTCAGCAAGGTGCTTCTTGTGGGCTTCCTGCCCATCAAGGATTATATCAGTCATCTCATCCACAGGCCCTTCTGCCTGGCTCATCAGCTCAAGAAGACATTTGCAACTCTGATGATAATAATAGTGAAGATGAATACTATGGCAATATCACTAGGAAAACTATTGAGGTAAGCAATTAATTTAGTTTTTTTCATTTCAAGTTTTAAAGTATAGTATAGTTTTATTAAGTTTTATTAGTATATTCAACATTTTTTATTAGATAATTAGGCCTAGGCTAGGCCAATATAGAATTTTGAGATTTTTCAGATTTGATATTATAAAGAATACAATATAAGATTCAATTGCAACTTTAAGACTTTGGAATTTATTTATTTTGAAACTTGCATAAAATCTAATAATAATAGGGTAGGGCCTAATATTAAAAAAAGTATTTGTTACACTCATTTGAATTTTCAAGTATTTATTTGAATTTATTATTATAAGTGAGGCAATAAACAATAACTATAAAATGAAAAGCATTGTATTTAACCTCAAAAGTTAATGTCTATTGAGTAGAGGTCAGATAGGATTGAAATCTTCGGGCTGGATCGGGATTGGGAATAATTATTTTCTTGGGATTGGGATCGGGATTCAAGAATCGGGATCAGGTTTTTTAGTGTATTGTCCATGTAAAGTTAAACAAAATTGAAAAAAGATTGTCAAGATCAAAAAGTAAAACACAACAAAATTGATATGAAGTTTTGTAACCAACAAAGTAAATAATGTAACGAGTACAAGTTGAAGCAAAATACCTTAAGTAATCACTAATTCTATAAATTTTTAATCAAAAGACCTATTTCCAAATCTTGAGTTTTAAGGGTCAGGATTCTGGTCCCATGGGAATTCAATTTTCTTCGGGATCCTGAGATTTCGAGATCGGGATCAGGATCCTGTCCGACCTCTACTATTAAATGTATTTTCTAATGATAAGATTATATTAGTATTTGCAAAATCATAATAAGTCAACTTGTATATTATTTTACAATTGATTGCAATAATGTAATAGATTATAATATTAGCCTAGTTATTCTTATCTAACAATCTGAAAAGAAAGAATAAAATTACAATTATATTTCTGGCTATGCATTTATTCCTTATTTTACTAATTTACATATTGTTACTTCCCTTTACAAAAATGTGTTTTTTATCTTGGATTCTTGTCACTTTTTAAAATTTAAATTAAATCACAAGTCACAATCTCAAACATCAGTTGTGAGATTGAAATATTGTCCAACCTTAAAGGATGATAAGTTATCTTTATATAATATATATAAATATATATTCTACTTAGTACCTATTAGGTATACTTTTCCAAAAAAATCAAATTACAATAAAATAGAATGAATGTCAATAGTTTTTTCAATAAACAAAAAATTAGATTTAAACCTATGCTTTAGGCAAGTTAGGCCCATTTGTATTAAAAGTCTTTAATTTATCTATTATTAATATGTGATAGGCCTCTTTCTCCTGTCCTTACAAATATCCTATCACTGAGTTACCAGCTGTTGTAGGGTAGGCTACTTTCTAACTCCTATTTTCTGGTTCCCAAAGCTGTTGTTGCAGGGTTAAACTTCTCTCTATTAATGTACTTTTGTATCAATGTTCTTATACTTATTGGTAATGTGACTACTTCTCTATTTACTTCTATATTGGTAGCATCTACTTATCTTATTGGTAGCATCTGTACATGTATTGTACTCTCTGGCCTGAGTGGTCTAATGGCATTGTCTACTCTATTTATTCCTATAAGTTTTCTCTCAGTCCTGGGCATTCCCTGGATCAGAGGGTCACAGCCTTGTGCATTTTCCCTGAGGCACTTTTCCTGCCCTGTGGCGATCTTACTACTCTATAGTGCTTTTCTGCCCTGAGGTGATTCTTGCTTTTAGTGGTTTCTGATACTCCCAACAAGGGGCTTAATACTATAGAAATGAATAAGCCAAGTAAAAATGCTTAGGATTTTTTTTGAGTGGACTAATTGTCACGATCTTACTTGAGCAAGCGAGCAGTTGCTTTTCCTGGCCCATTCTGGGCTCCTATTTATACCAATCAGACAATGTATTTATAACAAACTTTTTAATTTTGTAGAATATTATTTGAGTGCACAGCACTTAAACAAAATTATTACTATTTGGCAGACATTTGAATACTATATTTTCTAAGAAAGAAAGTCATACATGTAGCAAAATATTCTATATTATAAAGGCTAGGTATACTACACTGTTTCAAATATATTTATAATCAATTTTCTTTTGATTTGGCTTGCTATGATAGCCTTTGAAAAAAATTCAAATTTGGAATTGACATAAAATGTAACCATAATTTTATCTAAGACTAAGACTATTTTGTCTAACAATAAAGCTACAATATCTTTAGGTCTTTTATTATTTAAAAAACATAAGATTTATCTAACATGATCTGGGAAATAACTATAATTAAATCCAAACACATAAAAAATATTGAGCCCATCCAACTTTTAATCTCAAATGTACTATTTATGTGCTAAATTATTTTTTATGCTTTAGAATATTTTCTAATATTTTTGACAACCTGTTCACTATATAATTTCTTTCTCACAGGATGAAGAAAAATTCGCCCAGATGATGGAAAAGAAAGGCTGGTGCATCAAGCAGATGGCCAGCGATGGCGCCTGCCTGTTCAGGGCTGTTGCGGACCAGATTTATGGTGACCAGGAAATGCATGACGAGGTGCGGCTCTGTGTATTTGCAGGGTACATTCAAATATAGCGCTTATTAGCATGGGTAGCTTTCTAGTCAGCCTCCCAGATTCCCAGTTACTTAGCCAGCCTCCCAGATCCTCAGCTACTGGGCCAGCCTCCCAGATCCTCAGTTACTGGGCCAGCCTCCCAGATCCTCAGCTACTGGGCCAGCCTCCCAGATCCTCAGTTACTGGGCCAGCCTCCCAGATCCTCAGTTACTGGGCCAGCCTCCCAGATCCTCAGCTGCTGGGCCAGCCTCCCAGATCCTCAGCTGCTGGGCCAGCCTCCCAGATCCTCAGCTACTGGGCCAGCCTCCCAGATCCTCAGTTACTGGGCCAGCCTCCCAGATCCTCAGTTACTGGGCCAGCCTCCCAGATCCTCAGCTGCTGGGCCAGCCTCCCAGATTCTCAGTTGCTGGGCCAGCTTCCCAGAGCCTCAGTTACTTGGCCAGCCTCCCAGATCCTCAGCTGCTGGGCCAGCCTCCCAGATTCTCAGTTGCTGGGCCAGCTTCCCAGAGCCTCAGTTACTTGGCCAGCCTCCCAGATCCTCAGCTGCTGGGCCAGCCTCCCAGATCCTCAGTTACTGGGCCAGCCTCCAAGATCCTCAGTTACTGGGCCAGCCTCCCAGATCCTCAGCTGCTGGGCCAGCCTCCCAGATCCTCAGCTGCTGGGCCAGCTTCCCAGAGCCTCAGTTTCTGGGCCAGCCTCCCAGATCCTCAGTTGCTGAGTCAGCCTCCCAGATCCTCAGCTGCTGGGCCAGCTTCCCAGAGCCTCAGTTACTGGGCCAGCCTCCCAGAGCCTCAGTTACTGGGCCAGCCTCCCAGATCCTCAGTTACTGTGCTACTGTGCCAGCCTCCCAGATCCTCAGCTCCTAAATGACCGCTTGTTAAGGGGCAAACAGTCTACTTAGGAAACCAATGAATCGCAATGCATTCTCACAAAACAGGTCCGCACAAACTGCCTGAACTACATGAGCAAGAACGAGGAGCACTTCTCCCAGTACGTCACGGAGGACTTTGCCAAGTACATCGCTAGAAAGCGCAACGTGCATTGCCATGGCAACCATTTGGAGATTCAAGCTCTGGCCGAAGTCTATAACAGACCGATTGAAATCTACTACTACGATATCGGTGCGAATTGTTTATGCTTTTTATTCATTTTCCTAGTTAAAATAATAAATCACTACGCGAGCATTGAGTCTAAAAACACTAAACAGTCGCTAGACATTGCCTTTGCAATTTAATCAGATTGTTTAGCGGCTGTTCAAAGTAACAATAACCAGGGATTCCCCTTCTTCAATGTACATCTGCTTGGTTTTCGTGCAATAAATAGGGGATTCCCTTTATTCAATGTATATCTGATTGGTTGACGTGCAATAAGCGGGATTCCCCTTATTCAATGTACATCTGAGTGATTCAAGGCGTACCATAAACAGGGATTCCCCTTATTCAATCTACATCTGATTGGTTGGCTTACTATAAACAGGGATTCCCCTTATTCAATGCACATCTGATTGGTTGGCTTAGAATACGCAGGGGATTTCCCTTATTCAATGTACATCTAATTGGTTGGCTTAGAATACGCAGGGGATTCCCCTTATTCAATGCACATCTGATTGGTTGGCTTAGAATACGCAGGGGATTCCCCTTATTCAATGAACATCTGATTGGTTGGCTTAGAATACGCAGGGGATTTCCCTTATTCAATGCACATCTGATTGGTTGGCTTAGAATACGCAGGGGATTTCCCTTATTCAATGTACATCTGATTGGTTGGCTTAGAATACGCAGGGGATTTCCCTTATTCAATGTACATCTAATTGGTTGGCTTAGAATACGCAGGGGATTCCCCTTATTCAATGCACATCCGATTGGTTGGCTTAGAATACGCAGGGGATTCCCCTTATTCAATGAACATCTGAGTGATTAAGGTACAATAAACAGGGATTCCCCTAATGCAATCTAAATCTGATTGGTGTGCCATTGCGTGATAATTAATCCGTATAATATTCGATCTTGTTAATTAATTAACCTACTCCGCAGAGCCTCGCAACGTGTTTCACGGCGAATACAAGACCGATTATCCGCCCATCCGGCTAAGCTATCACGGCAGCGTTCACTACAATTCGATCAGGGAGCCGTACTCCGCCACTGTCGGCATCGGCCTCGGGCTGCCGGAGTTCGAACCCGGCCTGGCCGACAAGCAGCTGCTGTCTGAGGCGATCAAACGATCAGAAGAGAATCAAATTGAGGAGGCCATGCTGAAAGATAAAATGCGCGATACTGATTGGGATTTAATGCAGAGCCAGATTGAGAATCAGATTGCGGAGGAGAGCTACAAGGAATACGTGAATTCCCGGCTCGGAGGTTCGTGCTGCAGTTTTCATGTTTGTCCTGATCCGCAATAGATTTTGCTTTGTATTTCTGTCTGTCTATCTGTCGGTCTGTCTGTGTCTGTCCGTGCTGTCTGTCTGCCTGTCTGTGTCTGTCCGTGCTGTCTGTCTGCCTGTCTGTGTCTGTCCGTGCTGTCTGTCTGTGTCTGTCTGCCTGTCTGTCTATCTGTCGGTCTGTCTGTGTCTGTCCTTGCTGTCTGTCTGCCTGTCTGTGTCTGTCCGTGCTGTCTGCCTGTGTCTGTCTGTCTGTTTGCCTTTCTGCTTGTGTTTGTCTGCCTGTCTGTTTGTGTCTGTCTGTCTGCCCGTGTGCGTCTTGCGATGACTGTAAGCTGAATGTAAGACAGACAGACAGACAGACCCACAATTAAACAGACTAAAACGCTTTCAGGCAGACAGTCTAAGACAGTAATGAGTCATTGCTCAAAGGTACAAACCAAATTCAATTTCCATCCAACCATATAAAGGCTCGAATGCGTCATCCGCTGCCGCCTGCGGCGGAGGCGGTAGTGGGGTGGGCGTCGGAGGCGGCGGCTTCGCAGCCGGCACTGGCAGGCGAAGCCCCCGTTCGAAGCAGCAGCAGCACCAGCTGTTGCCCCTGTCGCCTCGGGGCTCCCCTCCGATCTCCGCTGCTGCCGTTGTCGGCTCTCCGCGAACTCCTCCGCCGCCAACTTCGATCGGCGCCTCCGCCGCCGCAGTTGTTGGCGACTTCGCCGATGCCGGATTGGCGGCCGCGGCGTCGACGGCGTCGGCGTCTCCCGCAGCTCGTTCATCGTCAACAATGCAAATGCCGGCGACGAATCTTGTTGACTACCTGCCAGCCGAGATGTCAGACTGGGACGAGAACGCCATACTGGCCAGGGCGCTGGCGGAGTCCACTCTGCACTATTATGAATCTATGCGGAGGGACAGCTCCGAGGGACAGGGCGCCGCCGCTTCTTCGTACGACTCTGGTCAGCCTGGCTGCTCTAAGCACAGCTAGAGCTCTGCTCTGATAATCGGGTGGAGATTTCTACTCAGCAGTAAGAGTTCATCATTATCATTCATTTATAGACAATGTGGCAACTTTTCTGACATTTATGCTTGTTTTCGTCTGGTCTGAATTAAACTGCTTAAAATAATTATTTAGGCTCTGAAAATTTGGGCTCGCTTAGTGGGTTAAAGCTTAGCTTAGCTGCTTGACATGAGTGACGTGATAGCTTAATTAAGTCAAGGACCCAATGGTTGTGGTAGCGTAGCTTATGTAGAGAACTTTAGGATTTTGTTAGCTTCAAAAGAGGATTTTTGGTAGCTTGAATAGAGGACTTTTAGTAACCTATATTGAACTTTTAATAGCTTCTAATAGCTGGTAGTCTGGTAACAGTGGACTTCTGGTAGCCTGAGTAGAGGACTTCTGGTAGCCTGAGTAGAGGACTTCTGGTAGCCTAAGTAGAGGACTTCTGGTAGCCTAAGTAGAGGACTTCTGGTAGCCTGAGTAGAGGACTTCTGGTAGCCTAAGTAGAGGACTTCTGGTAGCTTCAACTGAGCACTGGTAGCCTAAGGAGAGGACTTTTAGTAGCCTAAATAGAGGACTTTTAGTAGCCTAAATAGAGGACTTCTGGTAGCCTAAGTAGAGGACTTCTGGTAGCCTAAGTAGAGGACTTCTGGTAGCCTAAGTGGAGGACTTCTGGTAGCTTAAATAGGGACTTCTGGTAACTTAGATAAGGAAATTCACAGAATTTACCAGACAAGATTAAATTTCTGTCTCCTAAATCCAAATTTATCTATAGATCTATAAATGACAAAATAGTTACTTTAAAGTTTGCCTTTCCCTCCCCCGGAAGGTCGCTTTGTGTGCTTTCGTTATTTAATTTAGTTTAATTTGTTTTTTTGTTTTTTTAATGTCAGTTTATTAATTCATTTCTGATGATCGTTGTCTCTCTCTGCTTTCAGTGTGGTCGGTTTCAAATCGCAAGATCTTGGATGATAGTTTCTTTTCCGTTTTTTGTTTAAATTGTTTGCTTTTCCAGTGTCGCTTTTTTGTAGTTTTCATGGGATTGTAATATTCCTGATAATATTCACTTATGTCGGCTTATTATATAGTTAACTATCTTACTTTCTTTTAAACAGAACTTCAAATTTAGGTTTAACAATAAAAATAATTCTGGTTTTGTTATTAAGAACTAATGTTAGATAATTTCAGGGACGGGTATGCTTGTCTAGCTACCTTGGAAGTGAATTTTCAGCTAGTTGTACTTTAATTTGAAACACGATCGTAGTTTCCATTTGAAACGTGTCAAGTTCTGCTGTTTTCGTATCATACTTTTCTCTGTATAAACTATAGTGTTCACTATTAGCTAGTAATACTCCTCCAAATGTGTGAACTACACTATGCTGTTGTTAGGGTTTTTGTTTGGTCATAGTAAAACTTGTCTTTTTGTTCTCCTTTAAGCTGCTTAGTTATGCACACCATTCTCTATCTCCCAACTGTTGCTCTTTATGCGATGTTAATATTAAAACTTTACTGCTTTTACGTACAAAAGTAGTCTTAAAATGCTTTGTTTCAGTGCCCTCCTGCAGACTCCCTTCCAGAATGCGATTTTTGTTTTAATTAAATTGAAATATCCGGCTCTTTCTAAACTTCAATAAATCTATATATCTGAAATGGCACTCGCATGCCGACATATATTTAATTTATGTATGGAATGCAGACTTGGTATAAATATATATGCTTTATAATACTATTCACCCTGTTTGCTAATATCCGATCCATAAAAACTTTAGTCTTTGTTTTCCGAACTCACTGTTTTGCTTACTAGGTAGAAATTTAAAAGAAATTTTAGCTAAATT
>NIVC01002926.1:25000-57145 GCA_002269645.1 Macrostomum lignano
CGCTGGCTTCTTAAAAAGTTTTTTCTTCCTTAACAAAGGAAGTTCTATGAATATTATACTAGCAGCTAGCTGAAATATGCTTCAGACTAACCGCTTTACGCTGAGATCAATGACCAAGCATATTCTTGTTGCCGGAGCGATCGACTAAGTGCTACTTTAACTTAAAGAATACTCACCGTCACCTACATTGTTCGAGTCTCCTCCAAGTATTTTGTTGCAAGCCAAGTAAGTAAATAATTGACATGACATGTCATTTTCTCTGATCCTATCTTGAGGATTTGAGTCTCCTATGATCCCATATCAAGGATTTGAGTCTCCTATGATCCCATATCGAGGATTCGAGTCTGCTCTGATTCCGTCTTGAGGATTTGAATCTCCTGTGATCCTATCTTGGGGATTTGAGTCTCCTCTGACCCCATCTTGGGGATTTTAGTTTCCTATGATCCCATATCGAGGATTTGAGTCTCATATGATCCCATATCGAGGATTTGAATCTCCTGTGATCCCATCTTGGGGATTTGAGTTTCCTATGATCCCATATCAAGGATTCGAGTCTGCTCTGATTCCGTCTTGAGGATTTGAGTCTTTTATGATCTCATATCGAGGATTCGAGTCTGCTCTGATTCCGTCTTGAGGATTTGAATCTCCTATGATCCCATATCGAGGATTCGAGTCTGCTCTGATTCCGTCTTGAGAATTTGAGTCTCCTGTGATCCTATCTTGGGGATTTGAGTCTCCTCTGACCCCATCTTGGGGATTTGAGTTTCCTATGATCCCATATCGAGGATTTGAGTCTGCTCTGATTCCATCTTGAGGATTTGAGTTTCCTATGATCCTTTCTTGGGGATTTGAGTCTCCTATAATCCCATCTTGGGGATTTGAGTCTCCTATGATCTCATCTAGGTGATTTGAGCCTCCTCTGGCCGTAATTATGGGAGCAGGAAGTTTTAAATACCTAAATGCTAAATGATTTGTGCGTGAGGGAGAGGCAGTAGCATAGCCAGATCACCTACCCACTGATCTTAATTACAATGCTCGAGTGCTAATCGATTCCATCTCGTTGAGCAGCATTCTATTAGGCTAGTTCCGTCAGTTTTAAACTGTTCTGACAGTTTTCCACCCGCTAGTCGTCACCTTGCACTATACTAGACTGGGTCCTCCTTCTCTACTGCAGATCTTTGCTACTTCAGTGCTAACCGGTTCCTTCTGTTTGCTCTGCATTCTCAGTTTGGATGCTGCTGCTTGCCCTGACCTTCTCTCCCGTCTCTTCCAAACCGCCCCCACTTCCTCACCCCTTGAGGCCGACTCACCCGAGTCGATGGATTTGAGACCCGCCAGATCGATTGGGGTGAAATGGGCCGTCGGGCAGGCAGATAAGAGGCGTGTGGGGCGATGGAGACAGGACTGTCATCGAACTTGCTTTTCAACTGTCTCATCCAGCCAGTGCTCAACGGCCTGTGCTCAGTGCTAGGCGTACTCTAGTAATTTCTGTCAGCCTGAGTAATTTTATCAGCAAAATGCAAACTTTTTTGTGCTATTCGAAAGTTTCAATTGGCATAATTTAGCTATAGTTGGAGTTTCATATTTTGTGTATTTGAGTCGCCTTGTTCTCTCTCTCTCTCTCTCTCTCTCTCTCTCTCTCTCTCTCTCTCTCTTGCCGCCACTCTCCCTCTCATCTCTTTTTCCCTTTTTCGAGATTCCCTGTCAAACTCTTCCTTATACAAGTCACTCGCGCAGTCCCCCTAATAAGCGGCAATTGAGTTACCCATGCAGAGCGGGCGCACTTCCTCGAATTCCTTTCGTACTTGCTCAGCGCGCTAAAAAGGGGGCTTAGCGGCGCGAGAAACTTCTACAGAAAGTCGATGATTCTTAATCAAGCTATAGTGCTCTCCTTCGGCTTTCTGGGCTGGCTTATTCTTGTGTAGATTGCTGCTGTCCTGCCTGCTTCTCGATCTGCTTTTGGGGTGTTCTATCAGCTTAGTAAAGATTCTCCAGCTGTATCTATTTATCTATCTATCTATCTATCTATCTATCTATCTGTCTATCTATCTATCTATCTATCTATCTATCTATCTATCTATCTATCTATCTATCTATCTATCTATCTATCTATCTATCTATCTATCTATCTATCTATCTATCTATCTATCTATCTATCTATCTATCTATCTATCTACCTATCTATCTATCTATCTATCAATCTATCTATCTATCTGTCTATCTATCTATCTATCTATCTATCTATCTATCTATCTATCTATCTATCTATCTATCTATCTATCTATCTATCTATCTATCTATCTGTCTGTCTGTCTGTCTGTCTGTCTGTCTGTCTGTCTGTCTATCTATCTGTCTATCTATCTGTCTATCTATCTATCTATCTATCTGTCTATCTATCTGTGTGCTTCTCTCCCTTCAATCACTTGCTCCCAATATCCCCCAGTCGACATCGCACTTTTACGTTTTCCAATACTTGTATTCCCATCACCGACAGAAGCACAGTCCCGCTATTTCCGAATCCGGAGCCGAAATTTCAAGCCGAGCTCTCCATCCCTTGCCCCTAGGCGTGGAGCAGCTTCTGAGCCGAGTGGGGAAGTATTGCATTAACATTGTCGGTCTTGCTTCGATGAGCCCGGGGCCTGCGTACTCGAGAGTCTGCACTCGATTTCCTCAGCGTTTGTCTTATTTTTCTTCTATCTCATTTACGCCTGTAGGCGCAGGAGCCTTGATTTAGATTAATCCTCTCAGCCTCTCTGCATTATCTCCATTCTGTGTCACCTCGATTTTCTATTAGCGGCCTCCAGATCCCGGCAAGCGGGTCTTATCATTATCCGCTGCTTCTTACTTCAGCTCTTCTGCTCTGCTCACTTGAGCTCGATTTCTTCCAATCTGTCTCTCGGCCTCTTGTGCGCCAGATCAAGGACCCTTTCTTTCTTCTCTAGCGATATTGACTCCAGAGTAATCAGAGTAATCTTACTGACAAGTATAATTTATTGATTTTTTTAGGCAATTGTCCGTAATTTCCTGAACTGGAATTCGTTTCTGTGTAAATTTGTTTTTGAAAATTCCAATATCAGTTTACCTGAGTTTCCAATCCAGATATTTTGCCTGTGGTCCTTGATATATGCTGATTTCCAAATCTCGTGCCAGAGGTCCTTGATATATGTTGATGTGAGAAAGTCCTGCACGGGTTTACTCGAGTTTCCAGTCCAAATCTCTTGCTAGTGGTCCTTGATAATATGTTGGTTTCTAATGTAAATCTCTTGCCGGTGGTCCTTGATATACTCGTATGTTGATTGCTTCCATTTTTTTCTATTATCGGCTTTCCTGTTTATGAATTATATATCATAATCTACTAGATTCCCTTGTGACCGTCTACAAATGTCCGTCCCATAATATTCATTATTGCATGCATCATGATTCGTCACGTTCCGGTATTGAATAATGATCCAAATAAAAAAAGCAGCGATTATCTTATTCCTTTGATCAGGCAGTTTTGGTGTCTTTGAAAAATTCACCAATGCACGAGTGACGATAAATCTACAATTGAAAACTATACGATTCGTGACCGAGCATTAGGAAATTTTTGTGGAAAACTTCTAAACTTAATATCCAGAATGAGTCTCATGACCCAATATAGGGCTCATGACCCAAAATGAGGCGCATGACCCAAAATGAGTCTCATGACCCAGGATGAGGCTCATGACCCAGGATAGGGCTCATGACCCAGGATAGGGCCCATGACCCAGGATAGTGCTCATGACCCAGGATAAGGCTCATGACCCAGGATAGGGCTCATGACCCAGGATAGGGCTCATGACCCAGGATAGGGCTCATGACCCAGGATAGGGCTCATGACCCAGGATAGGGCTCATGACCCAGGATAGGGCTCATGACCCAGGATAGGGCTCATGACCCAGGATAGGGCTCATGACCCAGGATAGGGCTCATGAACCAGGATGAGACTCATGACCCGGAATTACTCTTATGACCCAGTATAGGGCTCATGACCCAGTATAGGGCTCACCACCCGGGCTCATGCCCCAAGATATGGCTTCTAACCCAAGACAATTTATCCTGGGAGTTCGACAAATGATCAGAATATTGTTTTAAAGATGCCAATGGCTGCTAGGGTCTCCTAAAAGAGGAAGACCCACTCTCTTCAAACACTATTCTATTCGTAGTTTATCGTACCGAATACCCGATACAGTCGGCAAAACTTTACTGCTCATAAATTATTGTCAAAGCCCCGCAATTTGGTTGTGTTTTTATCCTCCCCCCCCCTACCGCGGCTCGGTAATTTGCTTTGAAGTTTCGGTAGAAAAAGATAAGCCTTCTAGATTAAGGAAAACTCTGAAAAAACAGACTCACATTGCGGTCCCATCATTAATTACCCATCGCAAGCATCCCGATTCCCAAGCTCCTCTGCAGCTCGCTTATGCACTCCCAAAGGGGATTACCTATCTTATCTCTAACTCGCTGTGTTTTGGCTTATATTACAGTCTAAAGCTTTCTAAAATTAAACTAAGCAGGAAGGAAGTGGCCGTGTACTAATAATCTGTCTCTAGGTATGCTATTATTAACCTGCTTTCCAGTGAGATTGCGTGCTTCGCTAGGTATTGAAAACTTGCTTTACTAATGCGCTTGTTAGTTGCTAGTCATGTGTTTGCTCCAGCCTCTCTCACACTCTAATCCTTTCTCACTCACTCTAATCCTTTCTCATTCACTCTAATCCTTTCTCACTCACTCTAATCCTTTCTCACTCACTCTAATCCTTTCTCATTCACTCTAATCCTTTCTCACTCACTCTAATCTTCTCACCCACTCTAATCATTTCTAATCATTTCTCACTCTAATCCTTTCTCACTCACTCTAATCTTCTCACCCACTCTAATCATTTCTAATCATTTCTCACTCTAATCCTTTCTCACCCACTCTAATCCTTTCTCACCCACTCTAATCCTTTCTCACCCACTCTAATCCTTTCTCACCCACTCTAATCCTTTCTCACCCACTAGCTCACTCTTTTTCTCTCCACTTCTCTGTTTTCAGTGATTTTTTCATTCGTTTTAGTTTGTTGCAATTCCGATATTTACGAGTATACGAGTACTTCAGCATGGAGTTTTTGCTTAGCGACAAACACCTTACGCAATCAATTCCCGAAGTCTAATTAGCACAGTAATAAACCTGTCCTTTGGCGATGACTACAGTTAATGCACAGGCTTTTAGGCAACTGGCACTTATAATAGCAACAAGAACACTAAATCTTTGGCTAAAGTACATTCTGTCTGACTGTCTTTCTGTCTGTCAAAAGTGCACAGGCATAGATGCAGAGATATTTTCCTAATGATTTGCGCGAAGTCTTCACTGGCCATAACTCATTAATTTATAAGTTTATTGTTGTTCGTTAGTCATTTCTGCACGAGCTGCACTGGTAGAAGAACTGGTATATGTACATTACCTTATTGTAGACTGATTGATGGCTACAAAATAGTTTTGCCTAAACTGCTGGCCTAATTTAAGCTGCCAGATTTTATGGAGTCTAATAATGCTTGTTTACTACTCTTTCATTTATGGACAAGTCTTTTGGGATTTGATTGCTAGTAATTTCAGTTTTTATGTTAACTCTGCTGCGTGCACTCTTTCAGCGACAATAGAAGATAGAAAATTTGGATGGATTTGGAGATAGCGGAAAGATGTTATGAGATGGAAGAGATTAGATGATAGGCGCGGGATTAAGGGATAGAAAAGATTGGGGTTAGAAGGGATGGGAAGATAGATGGGAAGATAGAAGGGATGGGAGATAGAAGGGAAGATAGAAGGGATGGGGAGATAGATGGGAAGATAGTTGGGATTGGAGATTCAAGGAATGGGAAGATAGACGGGGTTGGGAGATGGAAAGAGATGGGAGATAGAAGGGATAGGAAGATAGATGGAAAGATAGAAGGAATGGGGAGATAGAAGGAATGGGGAGATAGAAGGGATAGGAAGATAGATGGAAAGATAGAAGGAATGGGGAGATAGAAGGGATGGGAAGATAGATGGGAAGATAGAAGGGATGGGAGATAGAAGGGAAGATAGAAGGGATGGGGAGATAGATGGGAAGATAGTTGGGATTGGAGATTCAAGGAATGGGAAGATAGACGGGGTTGGGAGATGGAAAGATAGAAGGAATGGGGAGATAGAAGGGATAGGAAGATAGATGGAAAGATGGAAGGAATGGGGAGATAGAAGGGATAGGAAGATAGATGGAAAGATAGAAGGAATGGGGAGATAGAAGGGATGGGAGATAGGAGGGATAGGGTGATATATGGGAAGATAGAAGGAATGGGGAGATAGGAGGGATGGGAGATAGGAGGGATGGGAGATAGGAGGGACAGGAAGATAGATGGAAAGATAGAAGGAATGGGGAGATAGAAGGGACAGGAAGATAGATGGAAAGATAGAAGGAATGGGGAGATAGAAGGGACAGGAAGATAGATGGAAAGATGGAAGGAATGGGGAGATAGAAGGGATAGGAAGATAGATGGAAAGATAGAAGGAATGGGGAGATAGAAGGGATAGGAAGATAGATGGAAAGATAGAAGGAATGGGGAGATAGAAGGGATGGGAGATAGGAGGGATAGGGTGATATATGGGAAGATAGAAGGAATGGGGAGATAGGAGGGATGGGAGATAGGAGGGATGGGAGATAGGAGGGACAGGAAGATAGATGGAAAGATAGAAGGAATGGGGAGATAGAAGGGACAGGAAGATAGATGGAAAGATAGAAGGAATGGGGAGATAGAAGGGACAGGAAGATAGATGGAAAGATAGAAGGAATGGGGAGATAGAAGGGACAGGAAGATAGATGGAAAGATAGAAGGAATGGGGAGATAGAAGGGACAGGAAGATAGATGGAAAGATAGAAGGAATGGGGAGATAGAAGGGACAGGAAGATAGATGGAAAGATAGAAGGAATGGGGAGATAGAAGGGACAGGAAGATAGATGGAAAGATAGAAGGAATGGGGAGATAGAAGGGACAGGAAGATAGATGGAAAGATAGAAGGAATGGGGAGATAGAAGGGATAGGAAGATAGGAGGGATAGGAAGATATATGGGAAGATGGGAGGGGCGAAAGAACTAATCAGCTATTTCTATACCGGCATGTTTTTCAGCAAGCGAAGTCAGCACACTGCTATTGGCATTTTGGTCAGCGAGGCTTCAGTTGAAAAAAATCAAGCAAGGATGGGTTTCTTTGACAGTTGCTGTCCCAATGCCAGAATGGAAGCATTAGTATTGGCTTATTATAGGTCTTAGGGCATATATTTATGCTAACACTCTGTGGGTTGGCATTTCTTTTATCGTCTCTTAATAAGATGCGTATTGTTTTAGGTAGGCTAGATTAGCTAGCTTGCACTTTCCAAGAGAGCCAGATTTTTTAGCGTACACCTGCTTAGTGACTAGATGGAATAATAGCCCCATAAATTTTATTATTTTCCTATATTCAGATAAGCGACTTCTCCTTCCAAATAGGAAATATGCCTGAATTGGGGGTGCGCTTTGCCGGAATCTCGCAGCCTCCTTTAAGAATTGCTAATCAGAGCGGAACAGTGAGGCCCGGAAATTCTATTAGCGGGTCCAATTCTTCTTAATAAGTCGCCTGCGCAGGGAGAATCTAATGGGAAGAAAATCAGTTCCAGGATATCAAAGTAGGTCGAACTAATCCTATTGGGGATTTTCCTCTCTCTCTCTCTCTCTCTCTCTCTCTTTCGATCGACTTTTCCTTCTAGATTTTTCTTGTGTACCAGCCTATGATTTCTTCTTCTGTGCCACTAATGAAGCCGATCTCTTTCTTTCGGTGCAGGTGTGCACACGCGCACTTTAAATCCTGTTCATGGCGCTTCTGGCTTGCTTTTGTCTGGTTTCTGCAACTTTTCAGCTTTTCTTCAAATAAAGGTCGTTCTAATAGTTTTTTATTTTCTTTTAAAACTTATTATTTTTTCGGATAGTTATCTGCGGCACAAATCGAAATTTCGCACTTTATACGGAAGTATATTCGACGCTACATATCGGCTAATATTTGATTTATATTTCTGACGCTACATATCGGCTAATATTTGATTTGTATTTCTGACGCTACATATCGGCTAATATTTGATTTATATTTCTGACGCTACATATCGGCTAAAATTTGATTTATATTTCTGACGCTACATATCGGCTAATATTTGATTTATATTTCTAACACTACATATCGGCTAAAAAGTAGTTTATATTTCTTACGCTACATATCGGCAAAATAAATTTATATTTCTGACGCTACATATCGGCTACACTCCCAGATAGTTTGATGTTGCCTTCGAAATATTTTTTCTGCTTATGAATTCGGAAACTGAGCTGCCCCGTTGCAATTTAAATTTCCCACGGCCTTGTAAAACTCAAACTCAAAAAAATATGTCAGGTGTCACGCGAACCCCCGCCCTGGATGTTTTTATCTGACGGCAAAATTCAGACGCTCACATAATTTAATCAGAGTCGCGGCTGTGGATAGACTTGCGTGACTGGCTTTGTATAAAATGCGATATGCAGTGAACCATTACAGGAATATTTATATATATATATAATATGACGAAATTACTTCAAGGAAAGGCGCGCTTCGATACTTTGAAAAGCTTGTATCCTGTGGTGCCGATTTAGGTGATACTTTGAGCATAAAAATAACGCATTGGCATTAGCACCTGCTGTGTTATTAGAGCCAGTCTTAATGATTGAAATCAGCCCAATCAATATGACCAAAACCGAGCAAGTCTGTATGACCAAAACCGAGCAAGTCTGTATGACCAAAACCAAGCAAGTCTGCATGACCATAACCGAGTCAGTCTGTATGAGCAAAACCGAGCCACATTGTATGACCAATACCGAGTCCGACTATGACCAAAGCCAAGACAGAGTTTATGTCCAGAATGACCAGAACGAATCCAGTGTGTGTGACCAGAATGAATCCAGTTTATATGACCAGATTGAATCCAGTTTATATGACTAGAATTAATGCAGTCTATATGACCAGAATGAATCCAGTCTGTATGACCAGAACGAATCTAGTCTATATGACCAGAATGAAATCCATTCTGTATGACCCTGTAACAACTGCAACTCCCACAGAGGCTGCAAACTTCGATCAGTCTGTGCTCTCATGCTCATCAAAGCTCTACAGCGAATGCTTCCCAGGATTCTGCATCCACCAGCAGACTCTGATCCCGATTTCTAAGAAATGCACCACATCCGGCTGCGGCTCCAGGCCACCTAAGCGAGCGAAATTTGCTCGAATGGCTGAGCACTTCGAGTACAATCATATACCCGCTCATTTGTCTTCGATTCAGGTGAGTCGCGTGCGCGCGTGGAGAACAGATGATCCCCATAAAAGGAAAATGACCCACAGATAAAGAAGGACGAATGATCCCAGATAAAGGAGGACAAATGACCCCAGATAAAGGAGGACAAATGATCCCAGATAAAGGAGGACAAATGACCCCAGATAAAGGAGGACAAATGACCCCAGATAAAGGAGGACAAATGACCCCAGATAAAGGAGGACAAATGACCCCAGATAAAGGAGGACGAATGATCCCAGATAAAGAAGGACAAATGACCCCAGATAAAGGAGGACAAATGACCCCAGATAAAGGAGGACAAATGATCCCAGATAAAGGAGGACAAATGACCCCAGATAAAGGAGGACGAATGATCCCAGATAAAGGAGGACGAATGACCCCGGATAAAGGAGGACAAATGACCCCGGATAAAGGAGGAAAAATGACCCCAGATAAAGGAGGACAAATGACCCCAGATAAAGGAGGACATATGACCCCAGATAAAGGAGGACAAATGACCCCAGATAAAGGAGGACAAATGACCCCATATTACATCAAACAACTCTGACAAATGGCCCCAAACGAAGAGGACCCGGATCTATGTATGACTGCGTGTTTTGAGTTTTCAATTTTTTACCATATTTAAGCAACCCTCTGCAATAATCTTGTATTTTTGCAGAACTTCCACGTCAAGTCCGTCCTATGCTACCGTGGCCACCTAATTGTGCTGCACCTGGTTCGCAACATGGCCTCTCAATTCGGCCTGGTGGATCTGCAGATTAACAAATTTCTCGGCATATTTGGCAAACAATTCACCGAATTCTCGGTCGAACTAGTACGCGGCGAAATCGCACCGGACGAGACTAAATGCTTGGTTTTGATGCCCTCAGTCAGGTACCCGCATTTTGACGTGCTGCACCTGTACGATTTGCGGACCAAGGAGGCCCTGTCAGAGGTTGGTTACTAGGGCCTTATTGGTATATTTACCAACACTTTCACCGATCCTAATTCACCTATTCACCGATCCTAATTCACCTATTCACCCATCCTAATTCACCTATTCACCGATCCTTATTCACCTAGTCACCGATCCTAATTCACCTATTCACCCATCCTAATTCACCTATTCACCCATCCTAATTCACCTATTCACCCATCCTAATATTCACCTATTCACCCATCCTAATTCACCTATTCACCCATCCTAATTCACCTATTCACCGATCCTTATTCACCTATTCACCCATCCTAATTCACCTATTCACCCATCCTAATTCACCTATTCACCGATCCTAATTCACCTATTCACCCATCCTAATTCACCTATTCACCCATCCTAATTCACCTATTCACCCATCCTAATTCACCTATTCACCCATCCTAATTCACCTATTCACTGATCCTAATTCACCTATTCACCCATCCTAATTCACCTATTCACCGATCCTAATTCACCTATTCACCGATCCTTATTCACCTATTCACCGATCCTAATATTCACCTATTCACCTATCCTTATTCACCTATTCACCGATTCTAATATTCACCTATTCACCTATCCTTATTCACCTATTCACCGATCCTAATATTCACCTATTCACCTATCCTTATTCACCTATTCATTGATCCTAATATTCACCTATTCACCGATCCTAATTCACCGATCCTGATTCACCTATTCACCGATCCTAATTCACCTATTCACCGATCCTTATTCACCTATTCACCGATCCTAATATTCACCTATTCACCTATCCTTATTCACCTATTCACCGATTCTAATATTCACCTATTCACCTATCCTTATTCACCTATTCACCGATCCTAATATTCACCTATTCACCTATCCTTATTCACCTATTCACCGATCCTAATTCACCTATTCACCGATCCTAATTTACCTATTCACCGATCTTAATTCACCTATTAACTCATCATAATTCACCTATTCACCGATCCTAATTTACCTATTAACTCATCATAATCCACCTATT
This sequence comes from Macrostomum lignano, assembly GCA_002269645.1. NCBI lineage: Eukaryota > Metazoa > Platyhelminthes > Macrostomidae > Macrostomum > Macrostomum lignano. The sequence continues at coordinate 36,349 of NIVC01002926.1, forward strand.
CACCGATCCTTATCCACCCATTTACATGTACCAATACTGAAGCATCCATTCACCAATACTGAAGCATCCATTCACCAATACTGAAGCATCCATTCACCAATACTGAAGCATCCATTCACCAATACTGAAGCATCCATTTACCAATACTGAAGCATCCATTCACCAATACTGAAGCATCCATTCACCAATACTGAAGCATCCATTCACCAATACTGAAGCATCCATTCACCAATACTGAAGCATCCATTCACCAATACTGAAGCATCCATTCACCAATACTGAAGCATCCATTCACTAATACTGAAGCATCCATTCACCAATACTGAAGCATCCATTCACCAATACTGAAGCATCCATTCACCAGTCCCGCTCCACGTATTCACCAATTCTCATCCACCCATTCACCAATTCTCATCCACCTATTCACCGTTGCCCCACCGCAGCTGATGATTCCCCGCGCCGGCTGCCTATTCGCATTCGATCCCCGCTTTGCCAACCTCCGCCTGGCTGCCACCAATTTCGGCCGGGTGTCATCGACCGCCTCCTCCGGTGGCTCCACTGCCGGCAACAACGCGCAGCACCAGCACCCGCTCCGGGCCGCCACGCCGAGAGCCGCCGCCGCCGCTGCTGCCGCCGCTGCCGCAGCAGCTGCCGCCGCTTCAGGCGGCATCTGCGTGTTGGACTGTCACAAATGGCTGCGACTTCGCACTTCGCCGCTCGGCCTGCCGCCTGATCAAACTGTTCGACGGCTTCTGTACACCAAGGCTGGTCATCTGCTGCTGGCGGTTACTACTGAGACTGCCGAGTGCCTCTGCTCTGGCGGAGGTGGCGGCGGCGGTGGCGGCGGCGGAGGTGGTGGTGGTGGTCGTCGCTCAAGGTGGTTTTTATACTTTTGTTAAACTGAAGTCAGAGTGGTGCTGACCAATCAAACTGCAGGAAGAGTTGGAGTTTAGTCTCGACCAATCAGAACACGAGAAGGGATAGAGAGAGACTGGCAATCCTAGTCTCGACCAATCAGAACACGAGAAGGGATAGAGAGAGACTGGCAATCCTAGTCTCGACCAATCAGAACACGAGAAGGGATAGAGAGAGACTGCCAATCCTAGTCTCGACCAATCAGAACACGAGAAGGGATAGAGAGAGACTGCCAATCCTAGTCTCGACCAATCAGAACACGAGAAGGGATAGAGAGAGACTGCCAATCCTAGTCTCGACCAATCAGAACACTAGAAGGGATAGATAGAGACTGGCAATCCTAGTCTCGACAAATCAGAACACGAGAAGGGATAGAGAGAGACTGCCAATCCTAGTCTCGACCAATGAGAACACTAGAGAGAACAGAGAGAGATCCAATTGGAAATTAAAAAACTTTCTAGGCAGCCACTGGCCTGTCAGCTAGTCGCGTTCAACTCGGACACCCTGGTCCGTGTCTACTGCCTTCGCTACAGCCGCTATGCTTGCCCGCTGCACAGCTGCCCGGCTAATTACACGCCGGTGCTGTCCAGATGCGGATCCAGAATTGCCTACGCAACTAATTTCACCTATGGCTCAGCGGCTTCTAGTGGCACAACTAGCGTTGCTGTGGCTTCAATTAATTCGACTGTTGGCGTTGCCGGACCTCCTGGACTGGCTGCAGGGCTCGGCTTGGCGACCGGTTCGACTTCTAGCGAGTGTTCGGTTATGGTTAGACAGCTGCCGCAGCCCCTCACTCTCAGGGCGATGGCTAGGGAGGTCATCTTGCAGGTAAAGATGGACACCTGGGATAGATACCTGGGTATATTGCCACCTGTGTGTGCGAAATACCTGGGTATATTTTCATATGTGTGTGATAAATACCTGGGTATATTTTCATGTGTGTGATAGATACCTGGGTATTGTCACCTGTGTTTGTGTGATAGATACCTGGGTATTGTCACCTGTGTTTGTGTGATAGATACCTGGGTATTGCCACCTGTGTATAATAGATACCTGGGTATTGCCACCTGTGTGTGAAATACCTGGGTATATTGTCATATGTGTGTGATAAATACCTGGGTATATTGTCATATGTGTGTGATAGATACCTGGTTATTGTCACCTGTGTTTGTGTGATAGATACCTGGGTATTGCCACCTGTGTGTAATAGATACCTGGGTATTGCCACCTGTGTGTGAAATACCTGGGTATATTGTCATATGTGTGTGATAAATACCTGGGTATATTGTCATATGTGTGTGATAAATACCTGGGTATATTGTCATATGTGTGTGATAAATACCTGGGTATATTTTCATATGTGTGTGATAAATACCTGGGTATATTGTCATATGTGTGTGATAAATACCTGGGTATATTTTCATATGTGTGTGATAAATACCTGGGTATATTTTCATGTGTGTGATAAATACCTGGGTATATTTTCATATGTGTGTGATAGATACCTGGGTATTGTCACCTGCGTGTGTGTGATAGATACCTGGGTATTGTCACCTGTGTAGTATAGACGCCATGGTATTGTCACCGTAACTTACGTGTACACCCCGAACCCCACTCACTCCGCCAGATGTGGCCAGACCAGTACCTGTGCAATCAAGTGCTGTTGCCAAGGCGACTGCAGAGCTACTTGAAATTCTTGCCCGATTTCACCTGCGCCGGATCTTGCCTATCCAGGTCCAGCTCTACGGCTACCAGCTATTGAGGATGGCTAATGTTGATGACTACCGATATGTATCGATATCAATATTTATTTAGGCTGTATCTTAGCTAGCGTGCAACCAGCGTGTTTAGAGAATGATCATAAACTGTTTTTGGAATTAATAAGTAAAATATTAATATTTCGATACCTAGATTTCATGCTCACCGATTCGAATAAAAAGTATACACAAGCGTATATTCAGCTCTAACAGCCGATATTTAGCGAACTGTTTAATTTTCCTATATTAAGCTAGTGTAGTTACAAACTAGAATATGCTTTGTAGGGAGTTTTGTTTGCTTTCTACTTATCTTATTCATTTATTTATGTGCATGTACTCGTTCCTACAGATATCCCTAGCCCTGTTTTTTCATTTGTCATTCGTCAATAAAATTTGAACTCGTGCCATATCGATTTTTTTATTCTTATAATCGAGGAAGTCGTTTTAATAACTGTAAATAGTTTTGGCGCGAATTCAAGTTTTTTTGGCAACTGTCATAGCTGCACTAAAATTCAGTTTACATTAATTTTTGTTTTTTTACTAAAATTGCTTTTATTCTTTGTTTAAGTACCTTGATGCAGTTTTTTGTGTTAATAAATGTCAATTTCCTTTGGTTTTATAATTCATTTTTTGTTTAAACGGTTTTCCCGCGAATTCATGGCTTCTTTGTAAATTTTATCCAGCCGTTTTTTTGCTATATCCACTGCTTATTCTATTAAACTGTTTAGAAGGTGTACATTTTTGTTTAATGTATTTTTTAATCATCCATTTTGTTGTTTTCCGGCATTATTTGTTTTACTGTTTTTGTAACTATTCATTTTTAACGAAGAGTTTTTCGCTTTAAAAAATCTCCCTTAGTTTTTTCGCTGGCATTTTATTGAATCTAATTCTTCAATGTATCTTTTCAAAAATATGGATTTTCATCGATCGTCCTGCTTTTGTATAAACAGACAAATTTCAGTCCTTATGCTTGTTGTCTTAATTTCTTTTTTTCTTATCTCTTCCGTTAACTTTTTTATTTTGAACCCCACCGCAGCACTTTCCATATTCGAGACTAAGTTTGGACTTTTGTGGTAAATATTCGGTGTTAATATCTGATTTATTGCCTGCTGTGTTTTCTCATTTTAATGCTTCTCTGTTAATAACTTTTTTCATAAGACTGTTTTAATCATAATAACCTTTATATATATAAGTTCGGATTGTTATACATATATATATATATATGTACTGCTTCTAAACGGTACGCCCTGTGCAGATTTGTTTTTTTAATGTTTCTTCATGATTTTGCCTGCCAGAACACCTGTTCAAGCAATTGACAAATTGTGTTCTAGATAAATCAGCCACCTAGCCCACGTCCCGCACCCACCCCCACGCCCCGCACCCACCCCACGCCCCGCACCCACCCCACGCCCCGCACCAACCATACGCCCCATGCCCACCCACACGCCCCGCACCCACCCCACGCCCCGCACCAACCATACGCCCATGCCCACCCACACGCCCCGCACCCACCCCACGCCCCGCACCAACCATACGCCCCATGCCCACCCACACGCCCCGCACCCACCCCACGCCCGCACCCACCTCCATGCCCAGCACCCACCTCCATGCCCCGCACCCACCTCACGCCCCGCACCCACTCCACTCCGCAGTAATCTCACTTCCTTCACCGATAGCTTTTCATTTTGTAGAAAATCTGTAAACAATGACCCATATTGTTTTGAGTTCTAGTTCTTATTGCAGATTTGTTTTAGTTGTTTCAATACGATGCAATGAAAACTGTTCTTTCAAGTCTTTATTCTCCAGTTTGGTACAAAGTAGATCCTAAGCGTGATCGAATAATATACTGAAAATTTTCATTATATTATTTGGTTTGAATTACTGCAATCCTGCAAATAATTGTGAGCACACTTGCATAACTTGCTGGTAACATGTATTGTATTTTATGCTTGACTTGCTGCTGAAATATTATTGCAGTTTCATATTAATTTGTGTGAGCGCTTTTTAGATTTTCCGTTTTTGTGTTCCGTTGATTTTTTACTTATAGTTCACATTATTATTATTGTCTGACTCACAAGTTTTTATGTTTTAGTCCGAATTACACTACTTGTGTAAGTAGCAAAGCTGTAATGTGTGGCTTGTAAGTTTTGTTTTTATTATATACAAGGTAACTATATCGGTTTGTAGTAGTTGCTGGATGTTTGCTCTGTGTGAGCTAATAAATAATAAACAATAAAATAATGCAGAGCTAGTAAAGTGAAGTTTTAATTTATTTGTTCGTTTATTATTATTACTTTTTTAATATAGTGGGTTAGTTACGTATACATTGTATTGACTATTGATATAAATTGAAATATGAACTGTATACTTGATATCAGCTAATGACAGTTTCATCATTGCAGGATAACAGACAGAGAAAAATAAATTTAGTTTGTTCAATTTTTAAAACAACTTCTACCAACAGCTGTGTTATAATAGGGACTAGACTAGAATAACACCGTGAGTTTATTTCTGATCAGTTCACCAGAACAATAAAAATGGCGTAGTTTTGTCTCATGAGACGGCTCACAAGTGCTTGAAGATGCAGCAATTATTCATAAATTATCTACGACTGAAAATCAGCCGATAATCTCCGGGCACTCGCAGTGATCCCATGTGTCCCCTGAGGATGTCGTCCTTCTTTGCCGCACTCTCCGGCTCCGGCCGCACCCGGTACCGCTGCATGATGGCCGTGAAGAACAGGAAAATCTCCATTCGCGCCAGAGACTCGCCAACGCAAGAGCGCCGACCAATCAGGAACGGGATGAGGTACGGACTGCTCCGGTAGCGACCTTTGTTGTCGAGAAAGTGCTCAGGGTAGAACTCGTTCGGTCTCTCCCAGTACTCGGCTCGGTGGTGGACGCCGTAAACCAGTGGGATGATGATCGCATCGCTCGGGATTCGGTAGCCGTGGAAGGTTGCGTCTTCCACTGAGCGATGGAAAACTCCGATGGCAGCCAGCGAGGCTTTTCTGTAGGTCTCGTCGATGACAGCGCTGGTGTAGTGCAGTTCTGTCCTGTCCTGCATCCGTGGACGCCTCGATTGACCGACGACGGAGTCGAGCTCGTTCTGGACTCGGTCCTGCACCTCCGGATAGAAGGCCATGTAGAGCAGCAGCCACTCCATCGATCGGGCGGTCGTGTCAGTGCCGGCCAGGTAGAACTCGAAGCACACTCGGATGAGCTGGAACTCCTTGAACGTCTCAAAGTCGCCAGCCTTCTCAGCCTTGCGCTTCTCCTGTTGTAAAATTTACGAAATGGTTTAGCACTAATTGGTTTACTTTTATACTAGTGCTGGTCTTCGGACCAAATTCTAAATTCTTCCAGCGGTCTCACCTGGATGTACGCATCGCACAGGCAGGTGGGCTGCACATCGGACCCAGCCGGCATCGCCGCCTCCCGCAGTCGGATCTGCTGGCGAAAGAACTCGTTCAGGTATTCGACATCGCGAAACACCCGCGTAGACATCGGTATGATGTCCAGCAGCTTCTCGGCGGCCGGGAACAGAAAGCAGGCGGTCTCGGAGATGCCCGACTCCAGCGTGGCCGCGATCAGGCTGGTCACCTTCTTGAAGTCGGGATCGTCGCGGTGAAACCGCCTGCCAAGCGTCATCTCGGTGATGACGGAATTCACGGCCAGCAGAAATGTGTCCAGAGTTTTCACCGGCTGCGCAGCCTCCGCTGCCTCGTCCAGCTGCTGCAGCAGCGGCTCCAGCTGGTCCTCGATCATGCCAACCGCCTTGGAGCCGGAGAACCCGATCTCACGCAGGGTCCTCAAACTCAGTCGTCTCTGATGGCACCAGACTTTGCCTTCGACTAGAAATATGCCACAGTTCCTGGTCATCTTCTCAAACAGGCGCAGTCTTGGCCTGCCCGCAAACACCGGGTCGTCCAGCATCTCCTTCATCAGCGGATAGGAGTTCACTACCACAAACAGTCGGCCGCCCAGATAGAACGAGCACAAGTCGCCGTACTTCTGGCATTCCTTCTGCATCGTCAGGTGCAGGCACAGGGCGTCGGCCCAGGGCAGTCGCCCCAGCAGCGGCACCCCGACAGGCCCGGGCGGCAGGTCGCGAGCTCGCCTCCAGCTGCAGTAGGCTGCGTAGGCGGCGGCGGCGGCTGCCACGGCTACCATCGCCGTAGCTGCCGAGCACATTGTCGAACTGCTGGACGTCGAACTCGAAGCCAAGCCGGTGACCGCCAGCGTCCAGTGCAGCCAGTCGGTGAACAGTTGGCGATGCGGTTGCATTGCAGTTTGGCTTATGTAGGCTGTCTTATTAGATGGCGAACAGACGAAGGCGTAAAGGGAGCGGTTACTGTCTAGCGGAGCGGCGCTTGTCCTTCATTAGATAGTCCTCGGGTTAAGGGGGGGGGGGGAGACTCCCAGCCAACCGGGTGTGTGTCTGCGGGTGGCCAGTTGTGCCTTAGCTTTTTAGCCAATTGTGTTTGCCAAAGAAAGCTCTCGACAGGGTGCTATTTTTATATCTGCGTCTGTCTAACCGCGCTTACGCAGCGAGTATTTGCGCATTGCTGCTGCATGGGTTCGTCAAGTTTATTCACACAAGCTCAGGGCGCAAATACCGCAGACAAGAAATGGAAGAATCCATGCCGAAATTTAATTTGTTTCCCAAAACGATTCTGAATTAGACTAGACAATGTAACCTTGTAGAGTGCGACTGCAGCGGAGTATAGTGTAAAAAACAGTCAATATTTTTAATCGCGTGATCTTAGTTTCTTAAATAATTTGTTTCCATTTAAATGAGACGGTACGGCAACTAGAGTTCAGTCTGGATCATTTTGCTAAAAACCGCTCATTGACCCCTAGAAAAGCCACTAAATGACTACTAGAAAAGCCACTAAATGACTACTAAAAAAGCCACTGAATGACTACTAGAAAAGCCACTAATTGACTACTAGAAAAGCCACTAATTGACTACTAGAAAAGCCACTGAATGACTACTAGAAAAGCCACTAATTGACTACTAGAAAAGCCACTAATTGACTACTAGAAAAGCCACTAATTGACTACTAGAAAAGCCACTAATTGACTACTAGAAAAGCCACTAATTGACTACTAGAAAAGCCACTAATTGACTACTAGAAAAGCCACTAAATGACTACTAGAAAAGCCACTGAATGACTACTAGAAAAGCCACTAATTGACTACTAGAAAAGCCACTAAATGACTACTAGAAAAGCCACTGAATGACTACTAGAAAAGCCACTAATTGACTACTAGAAAAGCCACTAAATGACTACTAGAAAAGCCACTGAATGACTATTAGAAAAGCCACTAATTGACTACTAGAAAAGCCACTAATTGACTACTAGAAAAGCCACTAATTGACTACTAGAAAAGCCACTAATTGACTACTAGAAAAGCCACTGAATGACTACTAGAAAAGCCACTAATTGACTACTAGAAAAGCCACTAAATGACTACTAGAAAAGCCACTGAATGACTACTAGAAAAGCCACTAATTGACTACTAGAAAAGCCACTAATTGACTACTAGAAAAGCCACTAATTGACTACTAGAAAAGCCACTAATTGACTACTAGAAAAGCCACTAAATGACTACTAGAAAAGCCACTAATTGACTACTAGAATAGCCACTACATGTAATTGACTAGGAGCTTGACTTGGCTAAAAAGCCCCTAGAAGCTTGTTATAAAAATCAATGAAAAATCGTCAGAAAGCACAACATTTCCAAACGAATACTAGCAATAACTTGCTGTCTGAGGCCAATACCGTCCTCTAGTACAGACAACAGAATTCTTGTGTCTCTAGACCCTGAATTCGTGGCTTTTTGACCTTATACCTATTTATCCCATTCAACACCATCACCACTGAAAGCCAGTCCAGTAGGCTTACTAATTTAAGGTTTAAGGTCAGACGGCTTGACCCAAGGTACGAGCAATATCATATACGAAATCCGCTTTGCTGTACAAACGTACGGCACAGCCCGGAGCCTCGTTACTTCACTGTGAGCTTCACCCTGCCCTAACTCTTCCCCCTTAGTGGAAAGGAGGTTGTTCCCTCCTGAAAGAGGCCGCCTGCGAGTTCGCGCGCACTTTTTAATCATTTTTCATTTTCTGCTACAGGCATAGGCTTTCTTTTTCTAAAACCAGCTGTGTATAACAAAATCTGCGCAATATTATTAATCCCTGCAGATTCAGTAGAAACTGAGATTTTTCACAGTTGTGAAATTTCATAACTCCAACAATTTACACTCGACATCACAATTCCCAAGCTTCACAACTTCCATTTCTGATCTAAGTTGGTAACCCGTCTCAAAAGTAAAATGATCTTGAATTGAGCACTTGGAGGAAATTTGAGCAGTGCATAAGTTCGAGAGGCAAAAGGGCAACAGGTTCAGACGAGTCGCCTAAGTGCAAAAGGCTAAAAATGATATGCAAAGTGAACTTTTGGGGCAGTTGTCAGACACTTGAACTCGGCTCGCCCCTCCGCCAGTCGCGTCATGTCAATAACCATGGAACGAGAAGGATTCAGCTCTCCTCTTTCCTCTCCCTCTCTCTGTCTTTCTTTCTTACCCAGACTTCTCTATATACTCCTCAAGCGCATTTTAAATACTTCAGTATAATATTGTACGTACTCGAACTCTGAGTCATGGAGTACTAAAACATAGTCCATCTTGATTTATAGTAACTACTTGCAGAAACATTTTCCCAAGATCTATCTGCAACATAAGCAACAACAACCACAACAATAACAACTAACAAAACAAAAACCAACAACGAATGTGCACCTATTTCCGCCCACCGGCTGCCTGCAGCGTCATCAGCAGCACCTCTTATACCTTGGGTTGCTGTATTGTTTAATAGCTAAGCTAAATTCCATGCTAATAGAAATAGTTTTCGCATTCCATGGCTGTTTAGTTTGTCGAAGCGAGAGAGACAGGTAGAGAGAGACAGAGAGGCTTAGATGAGCTAGTTAGAAAGCACTTGCTTTTATTAAAGTACGCTTGGACTTATCCAGGGCTGTCTTTTTAACTGTCCCCGCCTTGCAGAGGTGTAGTGTGAGCTTGTGACATAGAAGAAGCAAGATAGAGTAGCTGGTATTCATATGAAATTACACAGAATGACATGCGAGTAGTTGTTATGAACGGCAGACACAAGAGGTCACAAGACCTAAAATACGAGTTCAGTGGTCCAGATGCCAGGTTACACTTGTCACTAAGCCTAAAATATGAGTTCAATTGTCCAGATGCCAAGTTACACTGGTCACTAAGCCTAAAATATGAGTTCAGTGGTCCAGATGCCAGGTTACACTGGTCACTAAGCCTAAAATACGAGTTCAGTGGTCCAGATGCCAGGTTACACTTGTCACTAAGCCTAAATACGAGTTCAGTGGTCCAGATGCCAAGTTACACTGGTCACTAAGCCTAAAATACGAGTTCAGTGGACCAGATGCCAAGTTACACTGGTCACTAAGCCCAAAATACGAGTTCAGTTGTCCAGATGTCAAGTTACACTTGTCACTAAGCCTAAAATATGAGTTCAATTGTCCAGATGCCAAGTTACACTGGTCACTAAGCCTAAAATATGAGTTCAGTGGTCCAGATGCCAGGTTTACACTGGTCACTAAGCCTAAAATACGAGTTCAGTGGTCCAGATGCCAAGTTACACTGGTCACTAAGCCTAAAATACGAGTTCAATTGTCCAGATGTCAAGTTACACTGGTCACTAAGGCTAAAATACGAGTTCAATTGTCCAGATGCTAAGTTACACTGGTCACTAAGCCTAAAATATGAGTTCAGTTGTCCAGATGCCAAGTTACACTGGTCACTAAGCCCAAAATACGAGTTCAGTTGTCCAGATGTCAAGTTACACTGGTCACTAAGCCTAAAATATGAGTTCAGTGGTCCAGATGCCAGGTTTACACTGGTCACTAAGCCCAAAATACGAGTTCAGTTGTCCAGATGCCAAGTTACACTGGTCACTAAGCCTAAAATATGAGTTCAGTTGTCCAGATGCCAAGTTACACTGGTCACTAAGCCTAAAATATGAGTTTAGTGGTCCAGATGCCAGGTTACACTTGTCACTAAATAAAATTACAAAGTGATAATTAGCAGGGTTTGTCTGCGTCTGTCGTAAGAGTATAGTTATAATCTGTGCTTATTAGTACCAATAAAAAAATAATTAGCCATTTCATACCATATCACATGTTTTAGAGCTACAATTAGGAGCTTTCATGCCAGTATGAAGACTTTTCTAAGAAATTATATGGGTGCAATTACAGGCTTTAAGTAAATAGCCATTGAAGAAGACCCGTGGATTCAGTTGCGCTGACCTTCCAGGGTCCACATGCGTTGAGTCATTGAGTCTAGCTGTAGTTTTCTTGCAGAATTGCGAACCTGTCATTTAGGTATTTTTGAGAGTTGATAGTTTTGAGACCTGAATAATGCCCCACCCTTTAGTGCACTTAAGCCGCACTGCATTGTAAATTGAGAGGCGAGGGTGAAGGAGACGACCCAGGGTAAAACCCCTGTCACTAATTCTCTGCATAACACCTATTATACTCTGCTGCCAAAGCATTCGTAGTATGCCCTGAATTCTCTCTCTCACGCGGCCCCGCAAGGCCAGTTCACTGCTCTCTGCATGCTAGAAAGCTAACTAACTGCAAGCGGTGCAGGGTCACGCCCGATACAAATCCGGTACAGAATCAGTTTTTAGACCTCTGGGGTGGGGTGGGGGAGGGGCGGGTGCTACAGGTCGGGCCCTCAGTAAACAATGGTTGCAGTGTTTCTCACCTTTTGGGAAGCTGTTTACTGCGGTGAGAGAAACCAGCTGCGCCGGGCTTTTATGTGGTTTTTAGGGGCTTTTTTACGGCAGAGCTAGTCTACACTTTTCTGAACTCGGTGACCTCTGCATTTGGAGCTGTGGAGCCTGTGGCTATGAGGGGGAGATTATTTAGTGCAAATGGCACGGAATCAGAGCTTGCACTTTTGCATTTGCATTTGCACTTAAAATACGACACTTTCTTCTGGCATGAAATGAGAGCAAATTTATTCGCGATTCAAACAGAGTTTTCGCGATTGATTCAAATAAAGTCTGTATTTGAATCTATCGCTACAGTCTGTATTTGAATCGGTCTCTACCTGGTAAGTCTGTATTTGAACCTATCGCTACAGTCTGTATTTGAATCGGTCTCTAAGTCTGTATTTGAATCTGTCTCTAAGTCTGTATTTGAATCTATCGCTACAGTCTTTATTTGAATCGGTCTCTAAGTCTGTATTTGAATCTGTCTGTAAGACTGTATTTGAATCTGTCTCTAAGTCTGTATTTGAATCTGTCTCTAAGTCTGTATTTGAATCTGTCTCTAAGTCTGTATTTGAATCTATCGCTACAGTCTGTATTTGAATCTGTCTCTAAGTCTGTATTTGAATCTATCGCTACAGTCTGTATTTGAATCGGTTTCTAAGTCTGTATTTGAATCGGTCTCTAAGTCTGTATTTGAATCTGTCTGTAAGACTGTATTTGAATCTGTCTCTAAGTCTGTATTTGAATCTGTCTCTAAGTCTGTATTTGAATCTGTCTCTAAGTCTGTATTTGAATCTATCGCTACAGTCTGTATTTGAATCGGTTTCTAAGTCTGTATTTGAATCTGTCTCTAAGTCTGTATTTGAATCTATCGCTACAGTTTGTATTTGAATCAGTATCTAAGTCTGTATTTGAATATATCGCTACAGTCTGTATTTGAATCAGTATCTAAGTCTGTATTTGAATCTGTCTGTAAGTCTGTATTTGAATCTGTCTGTAAGTCTGTATTTGAATCTGTCTCTAAGTCTGTATTTGAATCTGTCTGTAAGTCTGTATTTGAATCTGTCTCTAAGTCTGTATTTGAATCTATCGCTACAGTTTGTATTTGAATCAGTATCTAAGTCTGTATTTGAATCTATCGCTACAGTCTGTATTTGAATCAGTATCTAAGTCTGTATTTGAATCTATCGCTACAGTCTGTATTTGAATCTATCGCTACAGTCTGTATTTGAATCGGTCTCTAAGTCTGTATTTGAGTCTATCGCTACAGTCTGTATTTGAATCTGTCCTCTAAATCTGTATTTGAATCTGTCTCTAAGTCTGTATTTGAATCTATCGCTACAGTCTGTATTTGAATCTGTCTCTAAGTCTGTATTTGAATCTATCGCTACAGTCTGTATTTGAATCGGTATCTAAGTCTGTATTTGAGTCTATCGCTACAGTCTGTATTTGAATCTGTCCTCAAAATCTGTATTTGAATCTGTCTGTAAGTCTGTATTTGAATCGGTCTCTAAGTCTGTATTTGAATCGGTCTCTAAGTCTGTATTTGAATCGGTCTCTAAGTCTGTATTTGAATCTGTCTCTAAGTCTGTATTTGAATCGGTCTCTAAGTCTGTATTTGAATCTGTCGCTACAGTCTGTATTTGAATCTGTCGCTACAGTCTGTATTTGAATCTGTCGCTACAGTCTGTATTTGAATCGGTCTCTAAGTCTGTATTTGAGTCTATCGCTACAGTCTGTATTTGAATCTGTCCTCTAAATCTGTATTTGAATCTGTCTGTAAGTCTGTATTTGAATCGGTCTCTCTAAGTCTGTATTTGAATCTGTCTCTAAGTCTGTATTTGAATCTATCGCTACAGTCTGTATTTGAATCTGTCTCTAAGTCTGTATTTGAATCTATCGCTACAGTCTGTATTTGAATCTATCGCTACAGTCTGTATTTGAATCGGTATCTAAGTCTGTATTTGAGTCTATCGCTACAGTCTGTATTTGAATCTGTCCTCAAAATCTGTATTTGAATCTGTCTGTAAGTCTGTATTTGAATCGGTCTCTAAGTCTGTATTTGAATCGGTCTCTAAGTCTGTATTTGAATCGGTCTCTAAGTCTGTATTTGAATCTGTCGCTACAGTCTGTATTTGAATCTGTCGCTACAGTCTGTATTTGAATCTGTCGCTACAGTCTGTATTTGAATCGGTCTAGAGACTTGGAGACTGATTAAAAAAGACTCTAAACTAGGAGGGCAAAATTATTTCGCTAATTGGCTCTTCTGTGCACTAGAAGTTTTGAAGCGAAAATATTGCTACTACGATTGCAAGTTGTGCCTCAATTCTCTCCCGGGGGGATTTTCGGTTCTGCATTCTGTGCGACTTTTTGGACTGACGAACTGAAGCAAGTTGGGTCGGTTTAGGGGTGGGGGAGTTTGTGGGAGACAGAAAAACAAGGAAAGTTCTGAAGGGGCAGGACAAACAGAAAGAATCCGATTGAAAAGTAGTACGCAGTACTAGAAATTAGAATAGCGTTGTTTATAATGAACGTTTTTGAGCTGAAGGAATAAATATGAGGGATAGAGAGAGTGGGGAGAGTGTTGAGAAAGAGGACAGCGGAGAGGAGGAGGAGACAGCGGATAGAGGAGGAGACAGCGGATAGAGGAGGAGACAGCGGATAGAGGAGGAGACAGCGGATAGAGGAGGAGACAGCGGATAGAGGAGGAGACAGCGGATAGAGGAGGAGACAGCGGATAGAGGAGGAGACAGCGGATAGAGGAGGAGACAGCGGATAGAGGAGGAGACAGCGGATAGAGGAGGAGACAGCGGATAGAGGAGGAGACAGCGGATAGAGGAGGAGACAGCGGATAGAGGAGGAGACAGCGGATAGAGGAGGAGACAGCGGATAGAGGAGGAGACAGTGGAGAGGAGGAGAGAGCGAAGAAGAGGAGACAGCGGATAGAGAAGGAGACAGCGGATAGAGAAGGAGACAGCGGATAGAGGAGACAGCGGAGGAGGAGACAGCGGAGAAGAAGAGGGACAGCGGATAGAGAAGGAGACAGCGGATAAAGGAGACAGCGAAGGAGGAGACAGCGGAGAAGAAGAGGGGACAGCGGATAGAGGAGGGAGAAGAAGAGGAGAAAGCGGAGAAGAAGAGGAGACAGCGGATAGAGGAGGAGACAGCGGATAAAGAGGGAGACTGTTGTGTAGATAATATTAATGCAATACTTGTGGTTATTAGAAATAGCTAACCCTTTTGCTTCGAAACGAAAGCGCACGCGATGCGCTACTAAGAGTAGGCTACTTACCATTTTTGAACCATATGATCATAGGCTGTAGTGTCAGTTTTCGACTGTAAAACGTCGATCTGAATTTATTTTATGTCCATCTGTCAGGGAGTTAAAAGTTAAAGAACAAAAAAAGCATAAAAGATATCTCTATTTTGTCTGGGAGGACACGATTACACAAAAATACACTAAATTACAATTATCAATTAACTCTTATAAATATCTCGTAAGCTCTAAAGTTACTCTTCAGATTTTTATACTTAGCCAGTTAAAACCATTGTATCGGTTACTCGGCTAATGTGCTTCCGTATAAAAAGATAGAATAAACTATAGCAGTTAGCTCTTTAGACAGACCGTGATAGTTTTCACTGTGGTCAAGCTCTGATTCAGCTGGCATCAGCGCCGGTCCATCGTGACTTGATAGTCGCCGGGAAATACGAAAGCCCCAATTGATCCAGCGAGGATCTCCTCTTTGCGGGCGGCGAACTCCGGCTCTGGCCGCACCCGGTACCGCTGCATGATGGCCGTGAAGAACAGGAAAATCTCCATTCGCGCCAGAGACTCGCCAACGCAAGAACGCCGACCAATCAGGAACGGGATGAGGTACGGACTGCTCCGGTAGCGACCTTCGTCGTCGAGAAAGTGCTCAGGGTAGAACTCGTTCGGTCTCTCCCAGTACTCGGCTCGGTGGTGGACGCCGTAAACCAGTGGGATGATGATCGCATCGCTCGGGATCCGGTAGCCGTGGAAGGTTGCGTCTTCCACTGAGCGATGGAAAACTCCAGTACCGACCAGCGAGGCCTTTCTGTAGGTCTCGTCGATGACAGCGCTGGTGTAGTGCAGTTCTGTCCTGTCCTGCATGCGTGGACGCCTCGATTGACCGACGACGGAGTCGAGCTCGTTCTGGACTCGGTCCTGCACCTCCGGATAGAAGGCCATGTAGAGCAGCAGCCACTCCATCGATCGGGCGGTCGTGTCAGTGCCGGCCAGGAAGAACTCCATGGTCACTCGGATGATTTGGTGCTCTTTGAACGTCTCAAAGTCGCCAGCCGTCTCAGCTTGGCGCTTCTCCTGAAATTAGTTGCAAAGCCGAGCAATATGGGGTGACATGATGACACGCGCTTGAGTAAACAACCGAATACCTGGCTGTTTTTTTGTCTTCTTCTTTACAAAATGACCACGAAAACTTCTGTAGCAATCCAAAGTAACTGGTTAGGTCTCTCTATTGTGCTAAGTATTGTGAGAGGGCAAAACGTGTCATCAAAGTCTGTGTGTCTTTGAGAATTCCAAAAAAGCATTAGTAGTGATATATAAGCTCTGTTTCGGGAGAATCTCGCTGCAGGAAAACTTTATCGATTGATAGCGTTAGATCGAGATGTTATTAGCTCACCTTAATGTAGGCATCGCAGAGGCACTGCGGCTCAACGCTCTCATCTTTCATCACCGCTTCGCGTTTGCGAATCTGGCCCCGAATCATGTCGTGCAGGCGCTCGGTGTCGCTAACAAGACTGCTCGAGGCCGGCACGAGGTCAGCCAGCCGTTCCATAGCTGGGAACAGGAACTCCACACCTTGAATGATGCCATCTTCTATCAGCTTCTTGACAATGGCGTTCACCAGCTTCATAGCTGGATCGTCGGCTTCGAACTTCTGTCCAAGCGTCATCTCCGCGACGATGGCGTTTGAAGCCAGTAGGAAGGTTTCTAGCAGCTGGACTGGCTCGTACAGAGCGGCGATCTCGTCAAAGCCGTTGAACATGCTATCGAGCTGTTCGTCTACCATCTCCACCGTCCGCTTTCTAGCGAAGCCGAAGTCGCGTAGAGTGCGCAGACTTAAGCGTCGCTGCTGATTCCAGACGTCGCCCTCCGTGAAGATGATGCCGCAGCCGCGGGTCAGCTTCTTGAATAGGCGGAGCTGCGGCCTGCCGGAGAACATCTGACTGTCCAGCATCTCCTTCATCAGCGGGTACGAGTTCACTACAATAACCAGTCGCGAGCCAAGGTAAAACGAACTGATGTCGCCGTACTGTTGACAGATCTTCATCATGCTTCGGTGCATCTGGTTGCGACTTATCCATGGCAACCGTCCTAGCACGGGCAGGCCTACGGGTCCGGGCGGCAGGTCGCGACCCTGTCGCCAAGAGTACAGCATGTACGCCGCGGCAAGTCCCGCGGCCGCTGGTGCAGCTACCGTATAGAAATTATCCCCTAGGAGGCTGGCTAAGGATTTCGGTAGCATTTCTATGACTCCTTCCATCTGTAGCTGAGTTTTAGATTCGTGACAGTTGGCAAAGTTTCTTTGGTTTTCTTATGACTTTTAGAGAATTTTATATCTGCATTTTATATTGCATAAACAATTGACGAATGTACAACGTACCACAAACTTATGCAGCGCTGTGTGTGCACAGGTTTCTTGGGGGGGGGGGGGGTTGAGATTTTACGTAATGTACGCAGCTACATATACCTTGGAGATGCTGAGAGATTGTGGAGCGCTCAAATACACTGCATGGTCCGAGGCCTGTACTCGAGTACGCTGCTCCGACCTTGAGCTGGTCCCGAGAGGCTTAAAACGACCCCCAAAGGTAATAGTTTGTAAGGCTAGAGTACAAACAGAGGGCACGCTGGGATTCTTCAAGGCCATTCAATGATTTTAGTTTAACCCCCATCTTTTCGCGTGCAGCTGTTCGATCAGTTCGCTTAGATTAGTGTCACTTCTAAGTACAGTATGCACTAATAAACTACAAGACACAATGGGTCTGCAAAATGTTTTCAACAAAATTTTCTGAAGAAACAAAGCATCTGCTTTAATAGTCCACTGACCTTGCAGTGTAACAAGCTCTCCAAAGAAGCTTCACAAAAATTGTTGCTAAGATTCTGCTTCATGAAACTTTCAACCAGATGACTAGAATGACCGAGACATCCCATTCTTAGAAACGCAGAGACAGACATCCCATTCCTAGAAACGCCGAGACATCCATTCCTAGAAACACCAAGACTTCCCATTCCTAGAAACGCCAAAGCTTCCCATTTCTAGAAACGCCGAGACATCCAAATCCTAGAAACACCAAGACTTCCCATTTCTAGAAACGCAGAGGCATCCCATTCCTAGAAACGCCGCGCACGAGATATCCCATTCTTAGAAACGCCTGGAGACATCCCGTTCCTAGAAACGTTATCGATTGGCAACAGCTTAATCCGTAGCTGCACTTCAAGTTTGATTCTGGCGTTAAACTTTACATTACTTGGATGGCCTCTTATTCTCAAGATAATTTGTATAGCTTTACATTACGTATTAGTTAATTTTTTACTCCTATTTTTAGAAACATAAAAAATACACTGATATTCGGCAACCCAACATTAAATTTAGTTTTCTCTAAATGTTGTATTGCATAGCTACTTGCTGAGTAGCATATCAAGCGCTTATTTCTCTATTATAGAAGGGAGTGTAAAATTGCATAGATTTAAAAAAGTAGAAAAAATACCAATGTAGCTACTAAGCTAACAAGTAGTACTGTCGAGTCACGGCTTACGCATTGCTAAATTTCAAAACTGGAAGAGAACACAGCTTATAATTATTATTTAAGCATAAATCGCAGTTTGCTTCCAGCGCTATTATTTATCTGCTAATAACTACAAAAGAAGAAAGCGTTGAGCCATCCGAAATACTTCAAGTACTACATCCTGACAAAATCAATGGAGTCAATCTTTCGCTTATACACGGTTTAGGCTGTTGAAATAAATATAAGCTATGATATCAAAGCTGAATTTTCTCTTAAAAACATGCTTAGAATGTCGCTGGCAAAAGCTGTCCAAAACCAAAGCCTTACCGTAGACTTATTATGAGTCGATTTTCACCAGGAATTCTCACCGCTCCGAGCTGACCGGTGAGGATCTCCTCTCTGCGGGCCGCGCACTCCGGCTCGGCCGCACCCGTACCGCTGCATGATGGCCGTGAAGAACAGGAAAATCTCCATTCGCGCCAGAGACTCGCCGGGCAGGCGCGCCGACCAATCAGGAACGGGATGAGGTACGGACTGCTCCGGTAGCGACCTTCGTCGTCGAGAAAGTGCTCAGGGTAGAACTCGTTCGGTCTCTCCCAGTACTCGGCTCGGTGGTGGACGCCGTACACCAGCGGAAGGATCACAGCATCGCTGGGGATCCGGTAGCCGTGGAAGTTCGTGTCCTCTACGGCTCGGTGGAACAGACCACAGGCTACCAGCGAAGCTTTTCTGTAGGTCTCGTCGATGACAGCGCTGGTGTAGTGCAGTTCTGTCCTGTCCTGCATCCGTGGACGCCTCGACTGACCGATTACGGAGTCGAGCTCGTTCTGGACTCGGTCCTGCACCTCCGGATAGAAGGCCATGTAGAGCAGCAGCCACTCCATCGATCGGGCAGTCGTGTCAGTGCCGGCCAGGAAGAACTCGAAGCACACTCGGATGAGCTGGAACTCCTTGAACGTCTCAAAGTCGCCAGCCTTCTCGGCTTTTCGTTTCTCCTGGAAGCGATTAGAAAGTTTTTTGAAGTTGCCTCAATTATAGCATTCTGCTGGACTTTAATTCTAATAATTTATATGTCATAGCTTACTAGCAGGTACGTATCGCACAGGCATCGCGGTTGAGCTCCCTCCGTCTCCATGATCTTCTGGCGTTTACGGACTTCCTCTTGGATGAAGTTGTGCACGAAATCTGCTTTGACAATTCTCGCATCGGTCATTGGCAGCACGGAGACGAGCAGTTCAACCGCTTTGTATAGAAATGGGGCACTTTGAAACAGGCGAAGTTGAATCAGGTCGTTGATGTTGGAGTTCACCTTTTGAAAGTGCGGATCATTCCTATCGAACCTTTTGCCGAGCGTCATCTCGGTGATGACAGAGTTCGAAGCCAGCAGAAGCTATTCACCACTTTAGCGCCCGCGCAAGACGAGGAAAATCTGTCGAAGCACTCGAAGATGATGTCCAGCTGGTCGTCGATCATATCGATCGTTTTCAGGCGCGCGAAGCCGGAGTCGGCGAAGCGATTTGAGACTCAACCGACGGTGCCGGCTCCACTGCTCGCCTTCTTTGATGAGGATTCCGCAGTCGCGCGTAACTCGTCGCATAAATGACATCTGCGGTCGTCCGGCGAACGTTTGTCGTCCAGCATCTCCTTCATAAGCGGGTAGGAGTTCACGATGACGAATAGTCGCGAGCCAAGGTAAAACGAACAGATGTCGCCGTATCTTTCGCACTCCTTCGCCATAGTCAGGTGGATGTTGTCCATGTCAGACCAAGGCACTCGGCCGAGCACTGGGACACCGACGGGGCCAGGGGGGAGGTCGCGGTTTCGAACCAGCGGTTCAATAGATAGACCCCAGCAGCGGCGGCTGCAGGAACAGCTGTCAGAAAAAGCCATTTTTTGTCATTCTCAAGGTTCAACAAGCTCGTCAATAGCGATCTAGTAGACAATGGGCCTGGCAGAAGCCCGCTTAGTGACGCATTTTGGCTTGTGGCTTGTGCAAAGAGCAGCTATATAGAAACTGAATGCTAGTAGCATAATTTCAGCCCCTTTTATGCTCGCGCAACCCAGGTTATTTTCCATTCTTCTTTTTTCGATTGTCCGAGCTTCTTCCAGTTGTAGCCCTCTAAAATTTTAGAGGGTAAATCTAAAAATTAGCTGCATTGTACTTCTGCCACACCTAAAACAGGTTTTCAAGCCTCTTTTTCTATCGCAGCTTGCTAGACAACCTCCTCGGTTCTTACATAGGTATAAAGCGCTCAGCGACTAGAGAAGAGTTTCGTCATTTTGTGTTACTCACCTCACTCAGAGTTGAAATTATGAGACAACACAGGTCTGGCTACGAATTTGAGAACCTGCAAAGCACTATTTATCAGTTTGTGTTCTCTTAAAGATTTCTTGCAGGGACTTGCTTTTTAGAAATATAGAATCTAGAAGGAAACCCTGAAAATTGCTGGCGCGGCCTTCGGCAGCTCTGAGGCAATTCTGCTCATTCCGGTGACTCCTGAGCACAAACAAGGGCGCCGATACTGTATGCAGGCACG
>NIVC01002927.1:0-37500 GCA_002269645.1 Macrostomum lignano
CTGTCTGTCTGTCTGTCTGTCTGTCTGTCTGTCTGTCTGTCTGTCTGTCTGTCTGTCTGTCCTGTCTGTCTGTCTGTCTGTCTGTCTGTCTGTCTGTCTGTCTGTCTGTCTGTCTGGTCTGTCTGTCTGTCTGTCTGTCTGTCTGTGGTCTGTCTGTCTGTCTGTCTGTCTGTCTGTCTGTCTGTCTGTCTGTCCTGTCTGTCTGTCTGTCTGTCTGTCTGTCCTGTCTGTCTGTCTGTCTGTCTGTGTCTGTCTGTGTCTGTCTGTCTGTGTGTCTCTGTCTGTCTGTCTGTCTGTCTGTCTGTCTGTCTGTCTGTCTGTCTTTGCAGGCAGAATAAGGAAACAGTTAGCATGGAACATCTATTCCCTAAAAAGATTTCTGACCTTTAAGAAGATGCTGAGGGTTTGAAAAAGACATTATTTGGATAAAACCATTTGTCTTTCTTTTGTCAAGAGTTACAAGAAACTGTGAAGAAAGCAGTTGATGATTTGATAGTTGCGATGTGATGGTTTTTTAGCAATTATCCAATTCTCCAAAAGTAGTCTATAGACAACCTTGTTTAGCCAGATCCTTTGTAGCGATTAAGTATATTGAACCAGAGCATAAAAGAGATTGCGCAATGTCCACTCTTATCTTGCCCACCTTTTCAAAACTTCTACAGTTAACGATTGGACAGTTGAACATAAAGTCTAGCAAGTTATTATTGAGAAGAAAAAAAATCAAAACTAAATTGAGCTAACTCTATTCCAGATTACAATCGGTCTGAACCACCTGTAAATTGGTTTGAGTAGGTTTGAGTAATCTTTGACCTGCGGAGTTGCTTGCGGCAGCGTTAACTTGCCTTTATGCAACTGTAGGTGAGAGCAATATTGCATTTGCATATAAATATGAGCCACTTCTATTTTTTGCTTGCTACTGTTCTGCAAAAACCTTTTTGTTCTCATCTTGCATCTCTCTCAGCTTTCTGAAAACGACAATGCAGTGTAGGTGTTTTTTGCTCGGGCTTGATTTGTCAAAATAATTAAATAGCTGCAGCCATGGCCTGTGTATTTTCCATTGGAATTAATAACGTACGCTAAACAATCCAGCAAACCGTACCTCCTGCCATCCTCTTTTCATTCCTTACCCTCACACTCTGCAAAGCCCTCTTGTACGAGCTACTAGCCTGTGTGTTCAAAATTAACTAGGGTGTACACCGGTCACAGTGTACACTCTGCCCTAACCGTACAAGGAGAATGTACTCAAAGTATACGCCTGCCCAACAGCTTGGGGTAACTGAAAAGAAAAACCTTTACACGCTAAAGAGCTTTTGCAAAACAGAAAACACTTCTGCGAACCCTGAGGCTGAAAGAGTGCTTTGCTACTAGCGAAGAAACTAGAAGTAAACAAAAATGCTTCGCCAGATTCTGCCGTCGCAACTGGTGAGTCTAGCGGACTCCGTTTTCTCCCAATCGGACAGCAGCTACAAGAAGGCCATCGCAACTGCCGCGATACCCGCCGCTCTCGGGGCCTACGTCCTCTACTACTGGCGACAAGGACGCGACCTCCCTCCCGGTCCTGTAGGCCTGCCTCTCATTGGCCGTCTGCCATGGACCGATCCGAAGAACTTGCACCTCACGATGCAGAAAGTGGCAGAGAAGTACGGCGACATTACTTCGTTCTACCTTGGCTCGCGCCTGCTCATTGTGCTCAACTCTTACCCGATGATGAAGGAGATGCTGGACGACTACAACTTTGCTGGTAGACCGAGACTGCGTCTGTTCTTAAAACTGACCCGCGACTGCGGCATCATCTTCACGGAGGGAGACATGTGGAGCCAGCATCGTCGATTGAGTCTGCGAACTCTGCGAGACTTCGGCTTTGCTAGAGCGCAAACTGTAGAGATGGTCGACGATCAACTGGACTCCATCTTCCAGACGCTTGATGAGGCCGCGACGTCGGTCACACCGATGGAGGTGCTCGGCACTTTCATTCTCGCCTCCAACTCGATCATCACTGAGATGACACTCGGTCACCGATTTGAGCGAAACGATCCCGAGTTTCAGAAGGTCAACAAGCTCATCAAGAAACTACTTGAAGAGGGCATTGTTCAAACGGCAAGCGCTTTGTTCCCAGCTGTTGAACGATTCATCGTACTGTTCCCGCTATCAAGCAGCGTCGTTCACGATGTTGAATATCTGCACTCGTTCATACGGAAAGAGATCCAACAGCGTGAGAAGGTGATGGTCGACGAAAGCACAGAACCGGAATGTCTATGCGATGTCTACATCCACGTGAGTGAATTAAGGCTTCACTATTTCTACAGTCGTATAAATAACAGCAATCCCTTTGATTAACTTTCTCACAGGAAAAGCGCAAGGCTGAGAAGGCTGGCGACTTTGAGACGTTCAAGGAGTTCCAGCTCATACGCGTAATCCTTGAGTTTTTCCTGGCCGGCACTGACACGACCGCCCGATCGATAGAATGGCTGCTGCTCTACATGGCCTTCTATCCGGAGGTGCAGGACCGAGTCCAGAACGAGCTCGACTCCGTAATCGGTCAGTCGAGGCGTCCACGGATGCAGGACAGGACAGAACTGCACTACACCAGCGCTGTCATCGACGAGACCTACAGAAAGGCCTCCCTCGCTGCCATCGGGGTGTTCCACCGAGCCGTTGAGGAAACCCATTTCCACGGCTACCGGATCCCATCGGATGCTTTCATCATTCCGAACGTGTACGGCGTCCACCACCGAGTCGAGTACTGGGAGAGACCGAACGAGTTCTACCCTGAGCACTTCCTCGACAACGAAGGTCGCTACCGGAGCAGTCCGTACCTCATCCCGTTCCTGATTGGTAGGCGTTCTTGCGTTGGCGAGTCTCTGGCGCGAATGGAGATTGTCCTGTTCTTCACGGCCATCATGCAGCGGTACCGGGTGCGGCCGGCCCCGGAGAGTGCGGCAAAGAAGGATGACATCCTGTCTGGTTGGATGGGATCTTTGCGTATTCCAGGTGAATACCGTCTGATTTTCGACCGCCGTTAGGTCTCCTGATCGCCAGGTTCTGGTTCTGAACTGTGCGTACATATCCATTGTTTTCAATTTAAAATCTGACGTAACGAGATCAGTTTGAAACTTCAATTTTAGCTACACTTAGCACATTGGATTGAATTTACGTTGTTATTTCTCACAGTGGAAAAATTTCACTGCTGTATTCTTTTTTTCAAGCCTACTTTTTCCAGAAAGCAGTTTTTTTATTGTAGCTATCACAGTATTTGAATATGTTCTTAGAATCTTAGCCACTCATATCACAGTGTACATCTTTTTGTGAAATAAAATAAATACGAGTGTTATAAAAACAAGTAGAGTAAACCTTTTTGTCTTTAAAATTTGGTACTTATTACTTATGAAAAGTTTTACTCAGAACTTTTGGCTAATTTTAGAGCACGATTATCACAAGACCAAAAACAACTCAACGAGGCCACAAAGCAGACAGACGCTAGAACGATAAGGGTAAATCAAGTAATAGGTGTTACAGTATAGCTAGTTGCTATTTAGCTACTATTCCAACTGAGCGAACCACTCGCTAAGCGCTTTGCAGGTGCACGTACCATACATATAAGGACTGGAATATCTTGGAGATATTTAGAACGATTATAATTAAGCAAATTCTGGGTAAAAATGTAATTTTTATCATGTGCAGGGCCAAATGAAAACAACAGAAGCTACTTTTGTTCTAAAAATATCAATCAAGGTCTATCGACGGCTCATAATCAACTGGTATCGCCCCGGCATCCGCAAAATTCCAAGACGACCAGACGGAATGTCGTCCTTCTTCTTGCCGCACTTTCCAGCTCCGGCCGCACCCGGTACCGCTGCATGATGGCCGTGAAGAACAGGACAATCTCCATTCGCGCCAGAGACTCGCCAACGCAAGAGCGCCGACCAATCAGGAACGGGATGAGGTACGGACTGCTCCGGTAGCGACCTTCGTCGTCGAGAAAGTGCTCAGGGTAGAACTCGTTCGGTCTCTCCCAGTACTCGGCTCGGTGGTGGACGCCGTACACCAGCGGAAGGATCACAGCATCGCTGGGGATCCGGTAGCCGTGGAAATGGGTTTCCTCAACGGCTCGGTGGAACAGACCACAGGCTACCAGCGAAGCTTTTCTGTAGGTCTCGTCGATGACAGCGCTGGTGTAGTGCAGTTCTGTCCTGTCCTGCATCCGTGGACGCCTCGACTGACCGATTACGGAGTCGAGCTCGTTCTGGACTCGGTCCTGCACCTCCGGATAGAAGGCCATGTAGAGCAGCAGCCACTCCATCGATCGGGCGGTCGTGTCAGTGCCGGCCAGGAAGAACTCGAAGCACACTCGGATGAGCTGGAAATCCTTGAACGTCTCAAAGTCGCCAGCCTTCTCAGCCTTGCGCTTTTCCTAATAAGTAGTCATGGTGGCAATCAAATCGTTAAAGTTTCAGCTGTTAAAAAATAATTTGTGTTTTTGTGCTCCTGTCTGAATTCGAGTTTTTACCTGGATATATACATCGTAGAGACACTCGGGTTCCGTACTTTCATCCACCATTATCTTCTCACGCTGTTGGATCCCTTTCCGTATGAACGAGTGCAGGTACTCTAGATTCTGAACAACGCTGCTTGATAGACCAAACAGCTCACCAAATCTGTCAATGATCGGAAACGAGACACTTGCTGATTCGGTTATGCCGTCGTCAGGTAGTTTTTTCATCAATGCATTGACTTTCAAGAACTCGGGATCGTTTCGCTCAAATCGGTGACCGAGTGTCATCTCAGTGATGATGGAGTTGGAGGCGAGAATGAAAGTGCCGAGCACCTCCATCGGTGTGACCGACGTCGCGGCCTCATCAAGCGTCTGGAAGATGGAGTCCAGTTGATCGTCGACCATCTCTACAGTTTGCGCTCCAGCAAAGCCGAAGTCTCGCAGAGTTCGCAGACTTCCGTGAAGATGATGCCGCAGTCGCGGGTCAGCTGTAAGAATAGACGCAGTCTCGGTCTACCAGCAAAGTTGTAGTCTACCAGCATCTCCTTCATCATCGGGTACGAGTTGAGCACAATGAGCAGGCGCGAGCCAAGGTAGAACGAAGTAATGTCGCCGTACTTCTCTGCCACTTTCTGCATCGTGAGGTGCAAGTTCTTCGGATCGGTCCATGGCAGACGGCCAATGAGAGGCAGGCCTACAGGACCGGGAGGGAGGTCGCGTCCTTGTCGCCATTAGCCATTAGTAGAGGACGTAGGCCCCGAGAGCGGCGGGAATCGCGGCAGTTGCGATGGCCTTCTTGTAGCTGCTGTCCGATTGGGAGAAACGGAGTCCGCTAGACTCGTCAGTTGCGACGGCAGAATCTGTCGAAGCATATTTTGCTAGGTTTTTTTAAATCAACGTTACAGCAAGCTTGGCGCTTATAACTCGTATAGCTGCATGTACAGACATACGTTAAAGTAAGCTTGTGTGAATGACCGACCAACCCTCCTGCACAAAAGCGTACACTTCGCTCGCTCTTCGCTGGGATGCTCTATTCGTAGCATGGTTTAGAGTATAGCAGTTTTTTCTTGAGAAATTCTCATCTGCGCTTTTGTTGTTTCTGTTGAAGGGCGTATATACAGCATGTACTTGCATATTCGTTTTTTTAACCTCGTAGCGGGATAACTGGCTGTGCAGTGGAAATTTCTATGTGCTTTACAGACATCGACTAAGCTGCCATTCGCAAGTGCGTTACGCTGCAATTAGACAAGCAATACGTACGTAGCGCAGAGTTTTAAAAGCTTTGTTCCATGCAAGACGACTCAAGTAAGAGGAGTAAAAAAATCATTATTGCATTTGATTTATGTATGTAGGAGGCAGGCCCAATGTTCATCTTTGTATGTCTAGACTTTCAAATATAGCCCATACAGTTGGTATATATAAAGCTTTTTCATTTAGAAAATTAGGATTGTGAGTTCATTTAATATCCTACGTACAATCGTACATGTCCTACATATGTGCCTAAAAACCGTGACAACGCGGCTCGATCATTGTTGGTTTTACGTTCGAATCTTTTTTCTTTCCTAATTGTTCAGTTGTTGAATTAACGAACGCAGAAACAATATAGATAATTATCCGGGCGCTCAGTGGCACCAAAAGAGGGCTTGGCCAATAGGAGGGCGGCTCGTATATTTGTGCACGCGGGGAAGGAAAGTTCTAGAAAGACCGGGAGAGGAAACTTCTAGAACAATGCGTAAACAAGTCCTGCTGTGGAAGTTTCTAGAAACCCTGTCCCCGAACTATCCCTTCGCATAGCATGCCTTTGCAATACACAACGCTAATCTTAGCTAAATGACTGAAATAAAAAGTGTAACAGCTGAATACAGGACAGTGCTTGTACATGTTACAGTATACAGTTATCAAGCTGCTCACCATGGACTTGTATATGTCGATATAACCGTTCTTTTCATTTTTAAATTTAAAGTACATGGCCACGTATAGCAATACGAAGCGTACATGTACCTCTGCAAGGCTACGAGCGAGTGATCAACGCGCGGCTTTGTATCACCGCGCCGGCCTGGTCCGTCCAAGCGACCTGTTGCGCCGTCGGCGACTCCAGCTGGCAGGCCAAATCATCCACGCCGAGTCGTACTGCCCAGAGCCGGTGCAGGAGGTGCTGCTGGCCCTACTGGCGGGGCAAGGCCCGCGCACTTGGCGTTTAATCGTCGACTGCATGCCTGCTGTGGCTGACGCCGGCTGCCCTGGATTCGGCCCTGAGGGGCGCCCTGTGACACTGAACTCGTATTCTGTTGTTGTTGTTGTTGTCACTGTTGTTGTCAATAATGCAGCAGCGAAGTTTGATAATTACAGCTTACTTTAATCACAATACGTACTTTAAAAATGCCATGGCCAATTGTTTTCTTGAAAAAAGCACAGGGTTCTTAACTTTCAGTATTTGAAAAACAGTATCTTTCGATTGCTATGATGATGAATAAGTTCGTCCAATTGGTCGCAGGGTGCAAACAGAGATCGACGACTTTGTTCTTTTTGAGCGTACCCATGCATGCTTGGGGGCCATATAGAGAGATATATACGAGTATTATAACCCAAACTTTATCTTTATTGAAAATTTCCATTTTTTTATTTTTTAACTCATCCCAAACGGAGCTATATATAGTTCGTTCATTCCAAATATATGCTACGCCTAGCCTGATGTGCTTATTTGATTCTGAAAATTTGACAAACCATGCAGAGAGCAGCATATATAGGCCTCTAAATCTTTTATCAATTGATAATTAAGTAAATGCTTTTATAATGGTTTCATCTTAAAGCAAAATTTCTTTTTGAATGGTTACATTTTGTTCATACATGTAGTTGTTTATGTACTTCAATAACCATGTATTTATATATATTTGCTCGCCAGGATTTCTTTGCTCTTTGCTTAAACTTACAGTATCTACTTTATACAATTTTTATCAAAACATCAAATGATACTAAGATTCCATTTCATTACTAACATTTATCCTGCGCTTTAAAGCTTTTTGCTGTCGCACATTTGTTTTCATGCAGTTTTATGTACCGGTCGCAAAAATTAAGTTTTGCGCAAATTCAAATTTAATAGTTTCGTAGAAAAGGTTCTCTAAAATTACGAATATAACGTTCAGCAAACAAAAATCGTCTCGCCAAAATCTTAGTTTAACTTTCGAAAATGCATTTGTGTAAATCAACTCACTTTTTTCGTATTGGTAATCAGGCTGTCAATCCTGTCATGCCTAAGCTATTTATTACTACTACTACTAAGAATAAGAAGTTAATAATTATTAAATTCATGTATCCTTTCAAGTGATCGCAATTCATAGATAAAGGCAGGGTAAATTAGCCTTTACATAAGTAATGCATCTGTTATCTGTATACCGTATATAATATTGTTTCAATTCAACCCACTTTGGTGAAGAGATTTGGCAAACGTCAATTACAACGAAAAATACTGTTGCACTCTAACTAAAAGTTCGCCTTTGCCAAAGGCGAAATGGACTGCATCCAAATATTTTTTGCATTTCATTCATACTATAGCGGCTGCATTCCTGCAATTTAATTCAATTCCATTCTGCATTCATTTCATTAGGTTCATTCATCATTAAATACTAAACCATTGCTTAAAATTTATGTTTGGACTTTGGAGTCAGAAATTTTGTTTACCCTGGGGCCAGATGCCCAGATAAAGAACTAACTTACTAAGCTAATGGCTGCTGGCTGCTGGCCATTAGCTTAAGGGGGAAATAGAAGAGAGAAAAGAGAAGAAACAAAAAAGATAAAAATCCCTAGACAAGGGCCTAGTCTAGAAAATGGAAATCATTTTCTATTTAGAATAGGGCCTATTGTAAATATTTTTGGTGCTATTTACCTAGTACTATATAATAGTACTAGCTATATAATAGTATATATTATAATTTATAGCTATATAATAGTACTATATAAATATTATTTATATAGTAACTGAAAAAAAATTATAAATATTTTTATGGCAATCCTGTTGTAGTTTTGTATATTACATTATTTTTGTTAAAAATAATAACTTTTAAGTAACCTTAAGTGTAATAAGGGATAGAATAGATTAAAAAATGAATTTAACTTATTATTGAGTATCTACTATTGTTTGAATATATATAAACAATGTTAATGGAGGTTAAAGTAGATAATAATGCTACACTAGATAGTACCTCGAGTGAGCCACTTCATAGAAGCTATTTCATCTATGGTTAGGGGTCGGATGAGATCTCGATCTCGAGATCCGAGATCTCGGGGGTTTTCTCAAATCTCAATCTCGACTTCACAATCTCGAAAAAATGTCGAGATTTGAGATAAAAATTAAATGTTCGAAAAAACATTTCAATCTATAAGAAGCATGCAACATCATATCATAGAGTTTGATGGTGTCAATGTCAATATTTTGTTTAAATTTTGCATGTTACGAAGAATACTTTTCTAATTTAAGACCCTATTAACTAAAAAATAGATGATAAAGATAACAAACAAATTTAATATATAGTTTTGAGAGTTTATAGTTTTTATTTTAATATTAATTTACTTTATTTCACTTATTAAATATATTTTTTGTTCCACTATATGTCTTGAATCTTGATCAAATCTCAAATATCTTGAAGAGGCCAATCTCGAATCTCGAAAATCTTGAAAATTCAATATCGTCCAACCCCTATCTATGGTTATTCTATAGACTATGCAAGTTGAAAAATTAGTTTGCAAAGTTCTGTAGTAAGATGTTGCTTGGCCATAGGCATAATTATTATTGGGGCAGCAGGTCAGCTAGCTATAAATTGCTAGAAAGAAAACATATTCTTTTTAAATATCATAAAATATGCATTTAAGCAAAATTAGGCACTTAATAATATATTAAATTTGTTTCCTATTATCTATTCTATCATTTACTAAGCTTAAAGTTACTTAAAAGTTTTTATTTTTAACAAAAATAATTTTATAAGCAAAACTACAGGATTGCCCATTTATTTTATATTTTTATAATGAGTTAAAACTAACAAAGCCAAGGGTAAATAAAGTATAGATAGGTATAGTTTATGATATATATTTATATTTTATATAGCTTAGTATTTGTTATTGAAGTGGGGCAGAGAAATGAAAATTTTCTCGGTGGTTGGTTGGTTTGACACCAAATTGGGACAGTTCTAACTTTTGAATTGTTGCTAATGTTAAGTTTGCAGAAATTAAATCCAAAAAATTGCATAGACAAACTCTAACAAAATTTCTCCTGTTATTCTAGCTGCCAGGGTCCTCAATTCTGGGGGAGGGTAGTTTCAGTCGTAGGCAAGCAGTCTTCATTCTGCATGAGCATTCAGAGTGGGTCCTTAGACACCAAAACAGATGTACATTGTATGCTTGACTTATTACTGCGAGTAGAGTAGCACTGCCACCACCATAATTTATGTATTATGGAACATTAAAGTCTCAGAGCTTCTTTAAATCGAGAACTTGGTTATTTTATGCCCCACAGACAAATGACTTAAGATAGGCTATGGCTCTTAATTAGGTATTTAGCAACAGAAAATAAAATAAATTAATGTTCATTTATTATAATTAACAGGATAGTTAGTTATTGAATGTTCCGGTTGACTTGACGACAAATGATACTGGGGGGAGCCATGGTGCGAGGCTTTAAATTAAAGTTGAAAGAGACTAAGCTAAGGTAGAGTACAAGTTGTGAGAGATGTATTAATGGGTATTATTCAACAGAGCACTAGCAACACAGAGTATTAGCAAAAATAGATAGGGTTACTAAATAATTCAAGAAAACAAGAAGAGGGGAAAGGTTACAGAGTTGGGCCAAATGAGGCCAATTAAATACAAATGGGGGAGCAGACGTTAGGCAAGGAGGTACAGAGTCTGGGGACAGGATGTGGACACTAGGGTCCAGAACATGGGGAGCAGAATGGGCAGATTGGGCCACAAATAGGGCGACAGCAAAATGGGGGGTCCAACTCCAGTCCATAAAATTGTTATTAGAAAATTTAAAATAATAAAACATCAGTGGGAGTTCACACTACCACATTATTACTAATAGTTATGCAATATATAAGGGATGTTTATAAGAAACAAGAATTGGACACATTTGCCTTTGTAATTAACATTGATAATAGAATACAACTGATAAGCACTTAAGAATATTTTTTATTCTGGCATATGCTTTCTATGATTTAGATTATCAGATAAAAAGCCTTATTGAATTAAGTTTTGAAAATCCACAGATGCACAATATTGATACTAAAAAAGTAGTCCAAGTGTGTGATATTGGAGACAAAAGAATGATAAGTATAATGACATGATTTGAAAAATTATAAAACATGGCAGAAAATGGCAGATAACAACCAATAGAAATATTTGGAAAATAAAGTAAATATTCTGAAACTCAATAGCCTACTCAGTCTTAAATGACAATTATAGTATTCCTGCAATACCATATGTGCATCATGTTTCTAACATTGCTACCTGTTAACTATGATATGCTGTAACATGCAATACTACCCTGCTTTTCAACTTTAATTCTGTTGCACAATGTAACATTGCTTGCCTTTCTTGAATCCACAATGTGACATTAGAAAATGTTGAAAATGCAATAGACAGCCATCTACAATTTGTTAATTTTTTCTAAAAAAGATAAGAGGAGACAGATAAGATATAGTAATACGATAAGATAAGAGATTGTAGTGGTTATAGTGGAACTCTATAGAGAAGTAGCAAGTAGTTCTTATTTGTTTCTTCGATCTATATATACTAATTGATAAATATAGCATTTTCATATCTATTAGGCCTGTTTTATTGGTTTTTCTGATTCTTCTTAGCCTATGCACAATAGAATATAGTCTAGGAAAAAAGTAAAAAAAATTAAAAAAATTAGAATGTTCTGTTCTGGATCATGTTTTGCACTGAGAAAATGTTTTAATATGTCTGTAGCTTTAAGTCCCATGTCTGTCAAATACTTATTGCAGGTAATAAAATAAAATAATATTTATTATAATAAAATGAATAGATATTATTTATTTTATTTTAATATTCAAATTATAAGATATTTTGTTAGCAATTAATAGTAATTATAGTTTTCCACATCTGAACTTGTCTATTAGGATGGCTAGTTAATGGCTAAAATTATGGAATTTATATGTTGGATTTTGTTCTTTGCTAGTTTCTTAGGTAAGGTTTTTGGGCATCTTATCCATTTTAAAAACCTTGATTTTTTTAGAATATAGCTATCATAAAGAAAACACAAATCAGCTTAGAATTAAAAAGCTTATAGTCACCGCTTATAGTTAAATTATAGTTATAGTTATAGACTATAACTATATAGACTATATAGACTATATAGTTATAGTTATAGTTATAGACCAATTATAGTTATAGACTTAAAAAACAGGTTGTCAAATTTAGGCAATCGAGCAAAACTTTTTAAGATTTCAACAATTGCAATATTAAATGCTATTAATATAGTATTTTTGTTTATTTAATGATATTTAAAAGTTATTAGCAACAAATTCAAAAAACAGAAAGATGCCCAAAAATGGCTGATTTTCTAAGTAAGGGATTGGTGCTTCATTTTATAAAAAGATGGTACACTTGTATTGATAAAATTTTGCAATGCTAAACTATTAAATACTGCTGCTTCTGCTTAGAGTGGTTAATGTGGCTATTCATTTATTTCAGCTTAATTGTCATGAATTTATTGGTTGAATTTGCTGAATAATTAGTCAACTATAAATTAGTTACCATGCTGTCGCGAGGTGGTAAAAAACACCTTGGTTCAGGCCTTGGCGGCGTGAGCATCGGCATTGATGGTCGCTACATTCGCAAAGAATTGCCAACAACATTTCAACAGCCGCCAGTGCCAGATTCTGCACTGATCAGTTGCCATGGTAATAGGCAACGGCCTCTGATGCCTATTGTGCCATTGAATCATGTGACTGCTGCGCCTGCATCAACCGCAGCCGGTGAAGATCTCCTGCCTCCCGGCTGGTCCATCAACTGGACAATTCGAGGCAGGAAGTACTACATTGACCACACTAACCGCACAACATCCTGGAGCCACCCGCTGGCTAGGGAGTCTCTGCCCAGCGGCTGGGACCGGATTGAAAGTCAAGAGAAAGGCATCTACTATGTCAAGTGAGGATTCTTTCCTCTGTATCAGCCGGGATTCTTTACGATGACTGGCCTGTCTAGCAACTGAGGATCTAAGAGGCTGGCCCAGGATTGAGGATCTGGGAGGCCTGCCTAGCAACTGAGGATCTGGGTCCTGGTAGGCTGGCCCAGCAATTGAGGATCTGGGAGGCTGACCCAGCAATTGAGGATCTGGGAGGCTGGCCCAGCAGCTGAGGATCTGGGAGGCTGGCCCAGCAATTGAGGATCTGGGAGGCTGGCCCAGCAGCTGAGGATCTGGGAGGCTGGCCCAGCAGCTGAGGATCTGGGAGGCTGGCCCAGCAACTGAGGATCTGGGAGGCTGGCCCAGCAACCGAGGATCTGGGAGGCTGGCCCAGCAGCTGAGGATCTGAGAGGCTGGCCCAGCAACTGAGGATCTGGGAGGGCGGACCACCAAGTGCACATCTGGGAGGGTGACAATGGCCCAGTATGCAGGTCAGAAACCCAAACTTCAGAAGTGATGTCATTTACTCTCCCACTCCTCACCACTGTTGAACAGTCGAGTGGCCAGAACGGTGCAGTACCATCACCCCGGCCTGCCATTCAACGGTATATCAGTACCCACAGCAGCTCAGCAGAAGCAGCAAATGGCCGGGCCAAAACAGACCTCCTGGTTGCTAGGCAGCGATGGAAATTCTCCTAGGCGACCGCCGCTGCCCGTTAGCGAGCCAGTGGAACCCGCAACTGTCACTGTAGAGTCATCTGGAGATCAAGCTGCAATTAAAAAGACAGGTAATTTGAATAAAATAATCACTTTTTATTAGGCAGGTACACATACTTCAGTTTAGTTTTTAAGAATAATTTCCCCACTTTTCATGTTTCCTAGAAATATTCCGTACCTATCCATGTTTCTTAGAAACGATCTAAATTCTTATACTTTTCTCAAGATCTGCTAGATTTTAGCGTTTCTTAGAATTTTCCAAGATTAGATTGTTTTTTTGTTAGAATTATCAATGAATATTTGTGTCTCTTAGAATACATGTTAAATTTTCTTTAAAAAATCGTTTAAAATAATTAGTTTCTTAGAATCATCCATAAGTATTCATTTAGTAAAAGCGCTCTAAAGTAAGCTGCTTTTCTCAGGAATTGCCAAATTTTGAGCGTTTCTTGAAAAATCCCTAGAACGATGGTTTTTTTTTAGAATCGTCCGAAATGTTTCGCGCTTCTTAGAACCGCATTAGTGACATCGACAGACTACATCACATAGTTATGCATCATGCGAACGCGAACAAACTCACTTGGTTTCTTAGAATGGTATTCAAAATTGTTGGTTTTTGTTAGAATCGGCTCATTATTGTGCTTCTTGGAATTGGTGTTAAATTGTTGCAGTTTCTAAGAAGGCTTTTCTAAGAATCAGCTTAATATATTCTAAGAAACCTTTCCAGACCTGGAGTCGTTTCTATCCGTGTACGCCAGAGCGCCAGCAGCCTACGACAATCGAATTAATTGGGGCGCATTCTCGTCGGACGAATTGGAACGCGCATCGGACCTGCTTGGCCGAATGGCTAAACAGGAGGCCGAGTCCATTGTGGCGGCCTACGAGCGCTACAGGGTGGCGCTGATTGCCAGAAAGCGGGCAATGGAAGACTGCGGCGGATGTGCAGACTCGCATCGTTACTCGTCGCTGCTCTGATTACAATATTGTCCGCCCGGTATTTTCAGTTGCGCTCGTAAATTTCAGCTGAGTACAATAACAGATGCTCTTTTTTATCGAGTTACTTTGTAATTCTATAAGTATCTGCCTTAACTTACATTCCTTGGCGCTTTTGTCTTAAATATCGATCCAAAAGTCTCCCTAAGTCATATATATCCCTAAATATTTCTAAATCCTACCTTATAAGGTATAAGGTATAATTATAGATCTTTCCAAATTCCACACATTTTAATTTCCCTAAACTCTACCCCATAAATCTCCCAAAATTTCACATTTAAATCACCCGAAATTTTACCCATATATCTCCCCAAATTTCATCCATAAATCTTCCCAAAGTTCACCTCATAAATCTCTCCAAACTTCACACCATAAATTTCTCCAAACTTCACACCATAAATCTTCCCAAATTCTAACCATAAATGTCCCCAAATTTCCCCCCATAAATCTCCCCAAATTCCAACCATAAATGTCCCCAAATTTCCCCCCCATAAATCTCCCCAAATTCCAACCATAAATCTCCCCAAATTCCAACTATAAATCCCCCCAAATTCCAACCATAAATCTCCCCAAATTCCAACCATAAATCTCCCCAAATTCCAACCATAAATCTCCCCAAATTCTAACTATAAATCTCCCCAAATTCCAACCATAAATCTCCCCAAATTCCAACCATAAATCTCCCCAAATTCCAACCATAAATCTCCCCAAATTCCAACCATAAATGTCCCCAAATTTCCCCCCATAAATCTCCCCAAATTCCAACCATAAATGTCCCCAAATTTCCCCCCATAAATCTCCCCAAATTCCAACCATAAATCTCCCCAAATTCCAACTATAAATCTCCCCAAATTCCAACCATAAATCTCCCCAAATTCCAACCATAAATCTCCCCAAATTCCAACCATAAATCTCCCCAAATTCCAACCATAAATCTCCCCAAATTCCAACCATAAATCTCCCCAAATTCCAACCATAAATCTCCCCAAATTCTAACTATAAATCTCCCCAAATTCCAACCATAAATCTCCCCAAATTCCAACCATAAATCTCCCCAAATTCCAACCATAAATCTCCCCAAATTCCAACCATAAATGTCCCCAAATTTCCCCCCATAAATCTCCCCAAATTCCAACCATAAATGTCCCCAAATTTCCCCCCATAAATCTCCCCAAATTCCAACCATAAATCTCCCCAAATTCCAACTATAAATCTCCCCAAATTCCAACCATAAATCTCCCCAAATTCCAACCATAAATCTCCCCAAATTCCAACCATAAATCTCCCCAAATTCTAACTATAAATCTCCCCAAATTCCAACCATAAATCTCCCCAAATTCCAACCAGAAATGTCCCCAAATTTCCCCCCATAAATCTCCCCAAATTCCAACCATAAATCTCCCCAAATTCCAACCATAAATGTCCCCAAATTTCCCCCCATTAAACTCCCCAAATTACACGTTACAAGAGCACAAAAATTCAATCAGGTTTTTATTACTCACATTTCAGCTTTTTTACTCAATAGAAACGCTGCTTGTTTTTTGCTTTAATCTATTGCATTATTAGTAGTCTAATATGAATCTTGCAATAAAATCTAGTCGCTGAATTTCTTTTAGTTCTGCTTCACCTTCTACTGCATAATAGTAGGAGTTTATTACATGTGATTATTATTTAAATATTATTGCTATACATTTTATAATAATCTGCTGCATTCCATTTCTTTGTTCAGTTTTTTTATAACTACTTTTATGTGTACTACTAATAAGTAGGCAGATATTTTTGTCATTAAATTTGCAATTCTGCTATGCCCAACCGCTGTGTCTTAATGCCCTGTTCTCTTCGATCGCTCGGTGATGCTAGCGCTGTCTGTCTATTGTTATTAAAGTGAACTGGAATTTTCTTTATTTTTTTCAAGTCAATATTGTGCAACAAGCAATCAGTTTATTTAGTTGACTATTCAATGTACATGTACTGTTTTAACTAAGTTGCAAAAATAAACACGCATCTTGATGTTTATTGTTTCGGATTTTTGATTGTTAAACAGAGAATACTATTGCTAGTTTTTTAATGAAGTTTTTATTCAATTTTTAATTCAGTTTTAGTATTCGCGAATGTTTTTTTCGGGAACTATTAAGTGTGTGTAGGATGGAAACACTGAAGTTTAGTTGGGAAAAAATGGACACACTGAAGGTCAGTTAGGGGATATAATTGAGCCACTGATGGTCAATTAGGGGATCGAATGGACACTGAAGGTCAATTAGGGGATCGAATGGACACTGAAGGTCATTTAGGGGATGGAATGGACACTGAAGGTCATTTAGGGGATAGAATGGACACTGAAGGTCATTTAGGGGATAGAATGGACACTGAAAGTCACAACTGAAGGTCATTTAGGGGATAGAATGGACACTGAAGGTCAATTAGGGGATCGAATGGACCCTGAAGGTCATTTAGGGGATAGAATGGACACTCAAGGTCAAATAGGGGATAGAATGGACACTCAAGGTCAAATAGGGGATAGAATGGACACTCAAGGTCAAATAGGGGATAGAATGGACACTCAAGGTCAAATAGGGGATAGAATGGACCCACTGAGGCTCAGTTGGGGCGACAGAAATGAAGGACACTGAGAAAATATTTAAAAGTTCAGTAAGATTTTGAGCAAAATTGTAAATGCGTTTGATTTCAATGCTTCAATTTCTGTAAGGCCAAAAATTAGAACTCAATTTGGGTTCCACGCGGTACAAAAGGGATACCAAAGTGCCAGAGATACTGAAGTTGTGGCTCCCGGATTGGAAAGCCAATGGAGGCTTGCGATGCTGAGCTGCTTCATCAGCTAGGCAAACTGTTGGCCTTCCTAGGCGGCGAGGTTCGGCTCAGTGTAGGCGATTCGAGTGTGAGTAAGGTTGAGTCAGTGTGAGTAAGGCTGAGAGTGAGAAGGATGACTGTGAGTAAGGTTGAGTCAGTGTGAGTAAGGCTGAGAGTGAGAAGAATGACTGTGAGTAAGGCTGGGTCAGTGTGAGTAAGGCTGAGAGTGAGAAGAATGACTGTGAGTAAGGCTGGGTCAGTGTGAGTAAGGCTGAGAGTGAGAAGGATGACTGTGAGTAAGGCTGGGTCAGTGTGAGTAAGGCTGAGAGTGAGAAGGATGACTGTGAGTAAGGCTGGGTCAGTGTGAGTAAGGCTGAGAGTGAGAAGAATGACTGTGAGTAAGGCTGAGTCAGTGTGAGTAAGGCTGAGAGTGAGAAGGATGACTGTGAGTAAGGCTGAGTGTCTGTCTGTCTTAGAGTCTGTCCGTCTATCTGTCTGTCTGTCTGTCTGTCTGTCTGTCTGTCTGTGTGTCTGTCTGTCTATCTGTCTGTCTGTCTGTCTGTCTGTCCGTCCGTCTATCTGTCTGTCTGTCTGTCTGTCTCTCTGTCTGTCCGTCTATCTGTCTATCTGTCTGTCTGTCTGTCTCTCTGTCTGTCCGTCTATCTGTCTATCTGTCTGTCTGTCTGTCTGTCTGCTTGCCTGCCTGCCTGTCCGCTAGTCAATTATCCACTAAACACCCACCAACCAACCTCAGGGCCTTCTCTCGGCGAAGCGAGCGCATTTAAATTTGATTCGCCCACCGGACAGTAAGCAGCAACAGTCGCCGTCTTCACCGCCCCTGATTGACTGGGCGCAGGTGCACTTCCCCGAGTCCTCCCTGACAGCAGTCTCGTCCTGGGATTCGCCATCGCATCCAATCGTCTGGCTCGCCGGGCTCGTTCGCCGACTCGCCGTTGGTTGCGCGAAAGATCCCTGCCTAGCCGAAGAGTGCCTCAATCCGCTGTGCGATGCCGTCTCGACTAAGATCAGGCAAATGGGCAGTGCGGATGCTACGGGTAGCCTGGCTCAACTAATTGTCTGGTTGGCCACCTTGGAGATCGATGATGATGATGACGCAATCGAACGCCAGAGATTAACTGTAGCAGCTGGCGAAGCTGCGCGCCGGAGGCTGCTAGAGATTCGATCGGAATTGAGTCGGTCCTCAAGGCTTGAGCTGTACCTGGCTCTGTGTTGGACTCACCATAACTGCCTGCCAACAGCTGCTGTGAATGTAACCGATTGTTGCCTGCCTCAGTCGGCTATTGACCTCGATGCTGTCTGGCCTGCAGCTGCTCGGCTCACTGCTCAGCAGAGACGTCTGCTGGCCTGCTCTGGGCTGAAGGACAGGCGGGACCGACTGGCTGAACTGGCCGAGTTGAGCTGGGCGGATGGCTGCCGGCTGGATCGGCTGGCTGGGGTGAGGATCGGGCTGATGGGCTTTCGGGGAAGCTTTACAGGAATGTTTTAGGGGATATGGGATTTTTAGGGGATATGGGATTTTTAGGGATATGGGATTTTTAGGGATATGGGATTTTTAGGGATATGGGATTTTCAGGGATTTGAGTTTTTTAGTGATATGGGATTTTTAGGGATATGGGATTTTTAGGGATATGGGATTTTTAGTGATTTGTGATTTCAGAGATATGGTAATTTTAGGGTATGATACTTTTAGGGATATGGGATTTTTAGGGATATGGGATTTTTAGGGATATGGGATTTTTAGGGATATGGGATTGTTAGGGATGAAGGATTTTTTAGTGATATGGGAATTTTAGGATCGAAGCGTATGATATTTAAGGAATATATGAGGTTTTATGAGACATTGACTTTTAAAGTATATAGGATTTTATGGATATTGCTTGAAGTTTTTAGAGATATGGGATTTTTAAGGATATAGAATTTTTTTGGATATGGGATTTTTAGGGGTGTGAGATTTTTAGGGTGTGGGATTTTTAGGGATGTGGGATTTTTAGGGATAGGGGATTTTTAAGAATATGGGATTTTTAGTGATATAGGATTTTAGGTTATATTATTTCTAGGGATATGAGTTTTTTAAAGATGGGATTTTAAAGGTATGGAATTTTAAAGGATATGATATTTTAGGGATATGGGATTTTATGAGATATTGGATTTTTTAAGTATATGAGATTTTTAGGGATATGAGATCTATAAAGTTTGAGACCTA
Source organism: Macrostomum lignano (assembly GCA_002269645.1). NCBI lineage: Eukaryota > Metazoa > Platyhelminthes > Macrostomidae > Macrostomum > Macrostomum lignano. The sequence continues at coordinate 19,372 of NIVC01002927.1, forward strand.
TAGTACGAAGTTTATAAAAGAGTGGTTCCTAAACTACATTAAATTTAGAAATTTATTGATTCAGCAGTATGAGATGAGGATCCACCTGAGGATGAGGAGTCAATTGTCTGGGATTTCGGTGATCTTGGATATTTGCATTCTAAGATCTGGGGATTTCCTTCGACTTGGCAGGAAACAGCCTTTGCTCTACTTAAAGACGGCGCTCCCGACTCGATTCTGTCTCGGTTATTCAACTTTGGCGAGGGCGAGGGCGAGGGCGACCATTACTTCGCCGAGGCGGCCCAACGCGCCATCGATAGTCAGTGGCGCCGATTGGGCGCCTTCGCTAGCGTGCAGCGCGCCGTTGACTGGGCTCTGCGGCGGCGAGACTGCGGCGACTCCGCCGATGGTCTGGACGGCGAATCGACGAGTCGGCGAAAGCGACTTCGAGACAATCGGCTGGTCAGGGCGAGGGATTACTGCTCGGCGCTTCAGGGACTGTTTAGGGATTGCGGGTGAGACTTTGTATTCGAGTTTTGCTTGATAAATTTTGGTTTTTGTCTCAGTTTAGGTTTTATTAGGAGCAGTTTAGATTTTATTAGGATCACTTTAAATTTTATTAGGATCACTTTAGATACTGTTAGAATCATTTTAGGTTCCATTAGGATCATTTTAGATTCTATTAGGATCAGTTTTAGATTCTATTAGGATCAGTTTTAGATTCTATTAGGATCAGTTTTAGATTTTATTAGGATCAGTTTAGATTCTATTAGGATCAGTTTTAGATTTTATTAGGATCAGTTTAGATTCTATTAGGATCAGTTTTAGACTCTATTAGGATCAGTTTTAGATTCTATTAGGATCAGTTTTAGACTCTATTAGGATTAGTTTTAGATTCTATTAGGATCAGTTTTAGATTCTATTAGGATCAGTTTAGATTCTATTAGAATCAGTTTATAGATTCTATTAGGATTAGTTTAGGTTCTATTAGGATCAGTTTAGATTCTATTAGGATCAGTTTAGATTCTTTTAGGATCAGTTTAGATTCTATTAGAATCAGTTTATAGATTCTATTAGGATCAGTTTTGATTCTTTTAGGATCAGTTTAGATTCTATTAGGATCAGTTTTGGTTATTTTAGGATCAGTTTAGATTCTATTAGGATCAGTTTTGGTTCTTTTAGGATCAGTTTAGATTCTATCTCGTACTAGAATCAGTTTAGATTCTATTAGGATCAGTTTTGGTTATTTTAGGATCAGTTTAGATTCTATTAGGATCAGTTTTGGTTCTTTTAGGATCAGTTTAGATTCTATCTCGTACTAGAATCAGTTTAGATTCTATTAGGATCAGTTTTGGTTATTTTAGGATCAGTTTAGATTCTATTAGGATCAGTTTTGATTCTTTTAGGATCAGTTTAGATTCTATTAGGATCAGTTTTGATTCTTTTAGGATCAGTTTAGATTCTATTAGGATCAGTTTTGGTTCTTTTAGGATCAGTTTAGATTCTATCTCGTACTAGAATCAGTTTAGATTCTATTAGGATCAGTTTTGGTTATTTTAGGATCAGTTTAGATTCTATTAGGATCAGTTTTGGTTCTTTTAGGATCAGTTTAGATTCTATTAGAATCAATTTAGATTCGGTTAGGATCAATTTAGATTCGTTTAGGATCAGCTTAGCATTTCACCAAGACCAGTTTAGTTACTGCTAAGATAGAGTTCAGTTATGCTCTACTCGAACTGTTTCCAGTTTTGCACCTTTCAAAACTAACAGCACTATCAACTCCGCAGCATCAGTCTCAGCCGCGATCAAGAGTCCCGCCTAGTCGGAGGCGCCGGCCTTTCCTGCCTTCTCAGCCAGCTCGCCTCCGTTGCTGCTCCCGCCCTCCTGCCCGACTGTCGCCTCGCTGTCGACTCCTTGACTCGCGCCGTCGCCGCCGCCGCCGCCGCTGCCGCTTCGACCTCCGACGAAGTCCCCGCCGCTGAAATAGTCGATCGCGAAGTGTCGCTGCTCCGCTGCGCCCAAGCCGTCGCTTGCATCGTCCGCGCGCTCAACGTCGACGTGGCAGCGTCGGCGGCGTCGGCTACTGCCGTGTCGGAGGCCGACTATGACGCCGAGTCGAACCCGATCGACGCCATGGCCGCCCTGGTGTCGCTGGCCGGCCAGCTGGCTAGCGGGGTGTCCGACTTGCTTCTTCGGAGCGAATTGCTTCGTCGACTAATTCAACTGCTGTTCCTCCGGCGAAGGCAGCTGCGAGCATTCAATCGGCTTGCGCGAGAGTCAAGCGTCGATAGTGGAGTCGGCGGTGCCGGCAGCGTCGCTGGTGTCGGCGGCGCGGGTGTCGACCACGGCAACGAGCTGGTGGCGTCCGACAATTTTGTCCGGCTTCATCTGGTTGAGATGCGTCACCTTGTAGCGGCCTTAAGGCAACAGTTGGCGGTGGTTAAAACCGGACACTTGTCCGAATTCAGCCCCGACGACTTGGCCGAACTTCGCAGTCTGGTCACCGGGCTGGAGTCTAGGCTGGCCGACCTGCAGTGGCGTCAGGAGCTGATCGCCTCGCTGCCCGAGCAGCCCGCCTTTGCCGCGGTTGAGCTGCCCGCCGCCGCTTTTGCTGCGGAAGACAGCAGGTGAGACTTCCGGAAGCTTCGGAAGCCTGCGGGATCCCGCACTGTCTTCCTACAGATTTCCTGAGAATCCCACACTCCATTCCCAAAATCCCACACTCCCTTTCCCAAATCCCACACTCCCTTCCCCAAATCCCACACTCCCTTCCCCAAATCCCTCGCTCCCTTCCCCAAATCCCACACTCCCTTTCCCAAATCCCACACTCTCTTCCCCAAATCCCACACTCTCTTCCCCAAATCCCACACTCTCTTCCCCAAATCCCACACTCCCTTTTCCAAATCCCACACTCTCTTCCCCAAATCCCACACTCCCTTCCCCAAGTCCCACACTCCCTTTCCCAAATCCCACACTCTCTTCCCCAAATCCCACACTCCCTTTCCCAAATCCCACACTCTCTTCCCAAAATCCCACACTCTCTTCCCCAAATCCCACACTCCCTTTTCCAAATCCCACACTCTCTTCCCCAAATCCCACACTCCCTTCCCCAAGTCCCACACTCTCTTCCCCAAATCCCACACTCCCTTCCTCAAATCCCACACTCTCTTCCCCAAATCCCACACTCCCTTCCTCAAATCCCACACTCTCTTCTTCAAATCCCACACTCCCTCAAATCCCACACTCTCTTTCTCATATCCCACACTCCCCCAAATCCCACACTCTCTTCCCCAAATCCCACACTCCCTTCCTCAAATCCCACACTCCCTTCCTCAAATCCCACACTCCCTTCCTCAAATCCCACACTCTCTTTCTCAATCCCATACACTCCCTAATCCCAAACTTTTTTAAATCCCACCCTTTTTCAAATCCCACCTGTTCTTTTCAAAAAATTTGACACCATTCACTATAATTTCAAAATCGCAAACTATGTCTTGGAATGATGTAGCAAAGTGCCACATCTGTTTCACATCAACACTCCCCATAACGCAACAAACAAAACCTTCATAGACACCGCAGGCCCCGCAAAGTGTCAGCCTCGGCTTCATCAAAATCCGCACCAGTCGGCAGCGCCACCCAGTCTGGCAGCGAAGATTCACAACAACTGGGCACCGCTGCTCAGACTCCGCCTCATAATCTTCATCAGCATCAAAAGTTCCGCCGCCGATTAGTGCACTACCTGGATTGCCCGGGACCCAGCCTGTTGGGTCTGTGCCTGATTCGCGGCAATCTGCAAGGCGCCTCTCAGACGGTGAAAATCTACAATCTTCAGCACAGCAGGCTGTGCGCTGAGCTGCACTGGCAGGAGCTGTTCCGTTCGAGACTGCTTCAACTACGCGCTCTTAGCGTTGGCGCCGCCGCTGCCGCAGCTTTGAGCACTTCCGCTTCCGGTGTTATTTCCGGTTCCGCTCAATCGACCTCGTCCTCGGTGTTGTCGTCAGGCGGTTTCGGTCTAGCGTCGTTAAGCGCTATTCGAGCAACAGCCGGACCCCTGGTCAGGCTGGGGCCAACTAAATTAGCCGAGGAGCTGCTGTCGCAGATGCCAGATCGGTTCGTTGGAAGTTTGGTTGCCATAGCAACGGCGCCAGCGCGGCCGCATCATCATCATATGGGCCATCATTATCACGCGGCGATGGAAGGGATTATTAAGCGAATATTTGGCGGCCACGACGGCTCCGGGTTGCCTAGCGATTTTGCGCACCTGTTGGACTTGGCTTGCGTCGGGGCGGTCAGCCTGCCGGCTGTGAGAGACCTGCTGCTCATGGCTAAGGACAGGATGCCGAAGGTGAGTGCACCTGGGGTCGGGGCTGGTGGATATATTTTTCTTTAGTTTAGGTCTACTATACTTAGTGATTTAGTTTGTTTATAAATTGGGAGTTCTGATCTACAGTTGAGGTTTTGGGTTGTTTAGTTTATTATTTAGGTTCTTTGGTTTAGGATTTAGGTTTTTAATTTATGATTTAGGTTCTTTAGTTTATTATTTAGGTTCTTTAGTTTATGATTTCTAAGGTTCTTTAGTTTAGGATTTAGGTTTTTCAGTTTAGGATTTAGGTTCTTAATTTTAGGTTTTTAATTTATGATTTAGGTTCTTTAGTTTATTATTTAGGTTCTTTAGTTTATGATTTCTAAGGTTCTTTAGTTTAGGATTTAGGTTTTTCAGTTTAGGATTTAGGTTCTTAATTTTAGGTTTTTAATTTATGATTTAGGTTCTTTAGTTTATGATTTCTAAGGTTCTTTAGTTTAGGATTTAGGTTCTTTAGTTTTGGATTTAGGCTCTTTAGTTTAGGATTTAGGCTCTTTAGTTTAGGATTTAGGTTCTTTAGTTTTGGATTTAGGCTCTTTAGTTTAGGATTTAGGTTCTTTAGTTTTGGATTTAGGCTCTTTAGTTTAGGATTTAGGCTCTTTAGTTTAGGATTTAGGCTCTTTAGTTTAGGATTTAGGTTCTTTAGTTTTGGATTTAGGCTCTTTAGTTTAGGATTTAGGTTCTTTAGTTTTGGATTTAGGCTCTTTAGTTTAGGATTTAGGTTCTTTAGTTTTGGATTTAGGCTCTTTAGTTTAGGATTTAGGTTCTTTAGTTTAGGATTTAGGTTCTTTAGTTTAGGATTTAGGTTCTTTAGTTTTGGATTTAGGCTCTTTAGTTTAGGATTTAGGTTCTTTAGTTTTGGATTTAGGCTCTTTAGTTTAGGATTTAGGTTCTTTACTTTAGGATTTAGGCTCTTTAGTTTAGGATTTAGGTTCTTTAGTTTAGGATTTAGGCTCTTTAGTTTAGGATTTAGGCTCTTTAGTTTAGATGTTATGCTCGTTAGTTTGGTTTTTAGTTTCGGATTTTAGTCTGGGTTTTTTGTTCTTTAGGTTGGTTTTCAGATTGTGTAAAATTTATACATTTTATTGGACTGCTTGGTTTCTCTGGTTAGGTATTTCTGTTTTTTGTCTATAATTTTATTTTATCACTGATTTTAATATATTGCCTAACGAATTTTCAGTCTCCTGATGTTCTGACTCTGCGCTCAGCCTCCCTGCCTGAGGGCGCCTCATCTGCCGCAGCCAGCGATCCAGCAGCTTCCGCGGAACCGACCGGCGTAGCCACCGCCTCATCATCTACCGCAGCTCCCTCATCGGCTGGCCTGCTGCCGCCAGCTGCACTTCTGGCCGATTTGGACCAGCTTGTAGAATTCTTCTGGCAGCGAGCCAATCCCAGCCACCCCGGTCACAAGCTGTGGTGGCGCTGCCTGGTCTCGCCCGACTCTGCAGCGGCTCGATCCGGCCTGCCGTTCTACCTGCAGCTTGCCGGTCAATTCCTGCTGCCGCCAAGCAAACCGCTCAAGCTGGAAGAGGCTCTACTAGAAATTGGCGCCTGCGGAGCTCGATTCCGGGTTGCTATGGCAACAACAACGGCAGCGGCTAAAACAACGGACACTTCTTTCGGTTCAGTTTCTTCTGGCTCGGCCGCTTCTCCAACTGTTAGTTTCCGCGGCGGCAGCGATGGCAGCGGTCTCGGCGGCCGACGCAGCGCTTCTGTTGCCGCATTTTCGCCGACGCATGGGTCGCTTTCAAACGAGCCGACAGGCGCGGCCAATCCCGGCCAGCTGTTTCAGGCGCTGTGCAGGTCGGCGGCTAAAAATTCTACACCTGCTAGTAACGTGTTTCAATTTAGCGGATTGTGAGTGTTTTGCTGTCGAAATATTTCCTACTTTTTACTGTTAGTAGGATAGTTAGCGGCTTGTGTCAAATGTTTTTAATTCTTTTTTCTTCTTTAGGCCTCTTACACTCCACAGTGTACATTCCCTCTCATCACCCATCTACCAACCCCCAAAAAAGCCTCTCACCCCACAATGTACATTCCCTCTCATCACCCATCTACCAACCCCCAAAAAGCCTCTCACCCCACAACGTACATTCCTTCTCATCACCCATCCACCAACCACCCCAAAAAGCCTCTCACCCCACAATGTACATTCCCTCTCATCACCCATCCACCAACCACCCCAAAAAGCCTCTCACCCCACAACGTACATTCCCTCTCATCACCCATCCACCAACCACCCCAAAAAGCCTCTCACCCCACAACGTACATTCCCTCTCATCACCCATCCACCAACCACCCCAAAAAGCCTCTCACCCCACAACGTACACAGGCTTTCCATTTTTTAACAAATCTAATTGAAATTATTTCAGCTCCAAGTGCAACTTACAGTTCTACAATTTCCTAGAAGCCCTGTGGGAACACGTTAGCGCTTTGGCCGACTTTTTAGCGAAGATTTACAGCAGTCGGTTGGATCAAAAATACCTGCTGAGTAGTGGTGCAGCTGCTCATCCGTTCGACATTCTGGCTGAGTCGCCTTCATCCGCGCTAGGAAAGTTGATCTTTGAGCTTCACGTGTCGCCCACCAAGTTAGTAGCGAAAAATTATTGAAGAATTGCTTTTTTCTTACAGTTTTATAAAGAACACAATGTCCTGAGTTTACTTTTTTAGACTGGAAGATCTAGCCGCTAGATTGGGACTCAACCTGTCACACATTATCATCAAGAACTCTATGCCTAAGATCAGCATCGAACCGAGGGCCAGGCCGGAGCCTGATTCTACACTTTTTAGTCTGACAGGTAAGTGCTGCGCTAGATGGCGGGTTCCGATTAGAAATTTAGATCTGAGATTAGAAATGGTAGATCTGTGATTGGAAATGGTAGATCTGTGATTAGATATGGTAGATATGAGATAAGATATGGTAGATCTGTGATTAGAAATGGTAGATATGAGATTAGAAATGGTAGATCTGTGATTAGAAGTGGTAGATCTATGATTAGATATGGTAGATATGAGATTAGATATGGTAGATCTGGGATTAGAGGTGGTAGATCTGTGATTAAAAATGGTAGATATGAGATTAGAAATGGTAGATCTGGGATTAGAAATGGTAGGTATGAGATTAGAAATGGTAGATCTGTGATTAGAAGTGGTAGATCTGTGATTAGATATGGTAGATATGAGATTAGATATGGTAGATCTGGGATTAGAAGTGGTAGATCTGTGATTATATATGGTAGATCTGTGATTAGATATGGTAGATCTGAGATTAGATATGGTAGATCTGAAATAAAAAGTGGTAGATCTGTCATTAGAAATGGTAGTTCTGAGATTAGATATGGTAGATCTGTGATTAGAAATGGTAGATCTGGAATTAGAAATGTAGATATGAGATTAGAAATGGTAGATCTGAGATTCGATATGGTAGATCTGGATTAGAAGCGTGTAAACTTGGATCACGAACAGGAAGACTATTCGACGTGAAAGATTAACTTAGTAAATTCTTGAGTTAAAAAATTTAAACCATGGATCATCTCTATTCAGCCGTTAACACCTCAATCCATCAGAACAAAAGGCCACTGAGATTCTTTGCCGCGTTGTCAACGACTGCGAGAGCTGGACTGGGCAGCCCCGAGACCCACACCAAGCTGTTGTGAGCCTGGCTAAAGAACTGAACCGCTTGTTCAAGTGTGAGTATCGATTCAATTTCTGCTTTTAATTCGCTGCTATTATGTACTTTTAGTTTAATTTTTACTTTTTTTTAATTTTTTTTTAATTTTTAATTTTTACTTTTAAACTGTCAAATTAAAAAGATTTGGCTCGTAATTTTTTTAGTTGTATTATCTGCTTTTTTCTCCTGCCTGTCTGTCTGTCTGTCTGGTTTGTCTGTCTGGTTTGTCTGTCTGTCTGTCTGTCTGTGTGTCTGTCTGTCTATCTGTCTGTCTGTCTGTCTGTCTGTCTGTCTGTCTGTCTATCTGTTATCTGTCTGTTTGTCTGTCTGGTTTGTCTGTCTGGTTTGTCTGTCTGTCTGTCTGTCTGTGTGTCTGTCTGTCTATCTGTCTGTCTGTCTGTCTGTCTGTCTATCTGTTATCTGTCTGTTTCTCTGTCTGGTTTGTCTGTCTGGTTTGTCTGTCTGTCTGTCTGTCTGTCTGTCTGTCTGTCTGTCTGTCTGTCTGTCTGTCTGTCTGTCTGTCTGTCTGTCTGCAGGGCCAAGAGCCTCCCTGCACATATCCTCTTCACCTATCTATCTAAAAATCGCGCCCGCAGTGCTCGCCAGCTCCGGCGGCAGCGCGAGCTCCAAGCCGCACTGGTTGAACCGGCACCAACTTGCCGAGGTGGCCGCCTCCAAAGCTTTCCTAGAATGGCGATCATCCCTGGGCGAGCTGAAATTTGTTGATTTGACATTTCTAAAATCTGCCAACGATAAATTTGCATTCTTTCTCAATCTGAGAAACCTCATCGCAGTGCATTTTGCCGTCGAGATTAGTCACGTGAGAATCTCGAAAAAGTAGTCTTTGAGCACTGGTATGAAATCCTGTTTAATCTGTCTCTTTAATACCTGTCTCTCCCGCAGTTGTGGACAGACCCTGTGCTGGCTGCCTGTCCTCTGCTAGCCTGCAAGTCTCATTCCCGTGAATTCACGTACTGGATTGGCAGTATTGGGCCAATAAGCCTGACCGATATTGACGATTTTGTGCTGGGCATTGGCAAAACTAGGCACACTGATTTGAGTAAGCATTGTTAGTGCTCTGCTTTCGACTCTTTTTTCAAATAACTTTCAAATAAAGTTTCGATTTTTACTTAGCATTTTAAACTCTAATATACACTCAAAATAAGCCTATACTCCCCACAGTGTACACACGCTTCTGGGCAAGCCTCTAATAACCCGCCACCCCACAATGTGCACACGCTTCTGGGCAAGCCTCTAATAACCCGCCATCCCACAATGTGCACACGCTTCTGCGCAAGCCTCTAATAACCCGCCACCCCACAATGTGCACACGCTTCTGCGCAAGCCTCTAATAACCCGCCACCCCACAGTGTACACACGCTTCTGGGCAAGCCTCTAATAACCCGCCACCCCACAATGTGCACACGCTTCTGGGCAAGCCTCTAATAACCAGCCACCCCACAATGTGCACACGCTTCTGCGCAAGCCTCTAATAACCCGCCACCCCACAATGTGCACACGCTTCTGCGCAAGCCTCTAATAACCCGCCACCCCACAGTGTACACACGCTTCTGGGCAAGCCTCTAATAACCCGCCACCCCACAATGTGCACACGCTTCTGGGCAAGCCTCTAATAACCAGCCACCCCACAGTGTACACACGCTTCAGACAGGCCTCTAATAACCCGCCACCCCACAGTGTACACACGCTTCAGACAGGCCTCTAATAACCCGCCACCCCACAATGTACTCACGCTCTCATGGAGCAGCGTTTAGAGACCAAACAATGTTTTAATTAATGAAGCGTACCGGTATTTATTTATTCTGGTCTGTTTAATTAGACACTCCACATTGGTAAACATTTACGCTAGCAGATTTGTTGGCCCAGAATTAATCCGATACTGAATTCCTTTCCAATTCTCCTGAGTCTGATTAGCAGCATAATAGAATCCCATGCACTGGATGCCGTCCGCCCCCATTCAATTGCCATATGTGCCCCCCCACCTCACGGTAAATCCCTTCTAGAATTTCTCAGCGGATTTCACCCAGAATTGTGCGAGTTCGTACTGGCCGAGCAGCCCGACCCGCTCACTGTATTCGGTCTGGTTCAGTTCCAGCGAGTGTCACCTCCGTTCAAGGTGAGAAAGATTAAAGAATGCGATCGTTTTAAAACAACAGCGCTCCCCTTTAATCGCTATTGCAAGGTAATATAAGAATCTCTTTTCTTTATTTCTTTGATAAAATCTGAGAAATCTGAGAAGGCTTCAGCATTGCCTAAAAATATTTTTTTAACATCCGTGCAAACAGATCTTCAGAAGCAACATAAAAATAGCCTTGAGAATCTCCCTTTAATGCTCTCCAGAATCACTAAATGGCCTTGGGAATCTTCCTTTAATGCTCTCCAGAATCGCTAAATAGCCTTGAGAATCTCCCTTTAATGCTCTCCAGAATCACTAAATGGCCTTGGGAATCTTCCTTTAATGCTCTCCAGAATCACTAAATGGCCTTGAGAATCTCCCATAAATGGTCTTGAGGGTCTACTTTGAATGTCCATGAGAACCATCTATAAAATGGCCTTGGTATCTCCTTTAAATGGCCTTGACTCCATTTAATGGCTTGAGAATCTCCTTTAATAGCTTTGAGAATTATCGTTAAATGGCCTTGTGAATCTTCGTTAACTGGCTTTGAGAATTATCGTTAAATGGCCTTGTGAATCTAAGTTAAATGACCTTGGTATATCCCTTAAATAACTCTGAGAATCTCCTTGAACTGGCCTTGAGAATGTCCTTTAAATGGCCTTGTGAATCCCTGAAATGACCTTGAAAATCTCCCTCAATTGGCCTTGGCATCTCCTTTGAATGGCCTTGAAAATCTTCATTAAATGGCCTTGAGAATCTCCATTAAATAGCCTTGAGAATCACCATTAAATAGCCTTGAGAATCACCATTAAATAGCCTTGAGAATCACCATTAAATAGCCTTGAGAATCACCATTAAATTGCTTTGAAAATCACCATTAAATTGCCTTGAAAATCACCATTAAATAGCCTTGAGAATCTCCATTAAATAGCCTTGAGAATCACCATTAAATAGCCTTGAGAATCACCATTAAATAGCCTTGAGAATCACCATTAAATAGCCTTGAGAATCACCATTAAATAGCCTTGAGAATCTCCATAAATGGCCTTGAGAATCACCATTAAATGACCTTGAGAATCTCCATTAAATTGCCTTGAAAATCACCATTAAATTGCCTTGAAAATCACCATTAAATTGCCTTGAAAATCACCATTAAATGGCCTTGAGAATCTCCATTAGATGACCTTGAGAATCACCATTAAATTGCCTTGAAAATCACCATTAAATTGCCTTGAAAATCACCATTAAATTGCCTTGAAAATCACCATTAAATGGCCTTGAGAAACTCTCAGATAAGCTTGAAAAGTTTCAAAAATGACCTAGACAACCTTCATAAAACAGCTTTGAAAATCTACCATCAACTAAAAAGCCACCTTTTCTACAACACTCCAGACCTACTCGGCTCATTCAATCAAAGAGGATCTGAGCAAATCCTGTCATCAATTTGTCACCGCTTTTGTCTCGTCAAGCTCCGAAGCTGTTTCTGCTGCATTCAACGACAGCGGCACTTCAGTGGTTCTGCCTCACTGGCTGGCCTACTATGCCCCGATGCTGCAGCAGCAGAGAAGCGCAGCGGCAGGAGGAGTCAACGACGGCAACAGTGCCAATGCAGATAATCGGCTATGGGACCCAGCTAGTGTCCTGGCTTCGTTAAAACGCCTGTGCTCGGGCCCGCAGCTTGCTCAGACTTGGGCGCATCTGGGCGGCAGTTCAGACAGTTCGATTTCTTCTTCTGCCGGCCAGCAGCAGCAGATTCGGTGCCGGCTGGCTGAGCCGGAGACAAGCGAGTTTGGAGTCTGTATTGATTATCCAAGCGCTAATGCTGTGGGCAAACTGGTCACGCCTGCGGATTCCGGATCTACCGTTGATGGTATTGGTGCTGCTATATGTGTCCCCGTGTGGAATTCCATTGAATACATTGAAGTCTTCTTTATAATCTTAATATTTTAGCCTCATCCACTGCGTCACGATTCCCGATTCCTTGATCCTTGACTCTTCAGACATACTCCGTCATCTCAGTCCCAAAATCCCATTCCGTTCTATCATCTCAGTCCCAGAATCCCATTCCGTCATCTCAGTCCCAGAAACCCATTCCGTCATCTCAGTCCCAGAATCCCATTCCGTCATCTCAGTCCTAGAATCCCATTCCGTCATCTCAGTCCCAGAAACCCATTCCGTCATCTCAGTCCCAGAATCCCATTCCGTCATCTCAGTCCCAGAATCCCATTCCGTCATCTCAGTCCCAGAATCCCATTCCGTCATCTCAGTCCCAAAATCCCATTCCGTCATCTCAGTCCCAAAATCCCATTCCGTCATCTCAGTCCCAAAATCCATTCCGTCATCTCAGTCCCAAAATCCCATTCCGTCATCCCAGTTTCCAGAATCCCATTCCATTCCTTCATCCCAGTTTCCAGAATCCCATTCCGTCATCTCAGTTCCAGAATCCAATTCCGTCATCTCAGTCCCAAAATCCCATTCCAATCTATGATCTCAGTCCAAGAATCCCATTTCGTCATCTCAGTCTCAAAATCCCATTCCGATATCTCAGACCCAGAATCCCATTCCGTCATCCCAGTTTCCAGAATCCCATTCCGTCATCTTAGTCCCAGAATCCCATTCCGTAATCTCAGTCCCAGAATCCCATCCCTTGATCCCAATCTGAAAATCGCAGTTTCAATGAAACCCTCGCAGATTCGAAGCGTCCTTACAGCATCACCATGGCAACGCTGGACTATCTGCGCGACTCCTCTCCGCTGCTGGCCACCCTGGTAAGCTTGGCCTGTCCCGACCAGGTCACGGACAACCTCAGCCTGACCCTCCATCTGGATCACTACGCCTCGGTGGCAGCGGCCAGCAACAGCAGCGGCAGCGATTTTCAGCACATATCGACAATGTCGCGCAGTCCCAATTCCAGTAGCAACAATTCTTCCACGGCAACAACAATCTGCCAGACAGACGTTGGCAGCCTCGGCGGTATCGACATTCGCAGCTACCTGTACCAGCGCCTCGCCCACTCGTTTCCCCAGCTTGGCCAGCACGTGCTTCGCTATTTCGGCCCACTGGCTCAGAGTCCCCTAGCCGGGCCAGTTGAGTCCCTGCTCAAACTGTGCAGCCGGTCGCCAACTGAAGCTTGGACTGGTCACATGTACAAGCGGATGCTGCATCATCCAGGCTCCGAGCCGCATCTGGCTATGGTGGCCCGGACTGTTGAACGAATGTCTGAGACTGACGATTGCCAGCAGGCCCTGCTAGTGAGCGGCTTAGATCATTTTTATTCACTAGTACTAAATCTACTGCTTGAATATCGCTTAGTAATAATCCCAGGATTAAAATTATCCCACCGCTGTTAAAAATCCCAAGATTAAAATTATCCCATCGCTGTTAAAAATCCCAAGATAAAAATTATCCCACCGCTATTAAAAATCCCTAGATTAAAATTATCCTATCGCTATTAAAAATTCCAAGATTAAAATTATCCCATCGCTATTAAAAATTCCAAGATTAAAATTATCCCATCGCTGTTAAAAATCCCAAGATAAAAATTATCCCACCGCTATTAAAAATCCCTAGATTAAAATTATCCTATCGCTATTAAAAATTCCAAGATTAAAATTATCCCATCGCTATTAAAAATCCCAGGATTAATATCACCCTATCGCTGTTAGAAATCCGGAGATTAATATTATCCTATCACATCGCTGTTAAAAATCCAAAGATTAAAATTATCCCATGGCTATAAAAAATCAAGATTGAAATTATCCCACAACCGCCCCATCATTCCCAGGTGTTGCGCTCCTGCCAACGCCAAACCAGAGACAGCCTGCCTACAGGCCGTTTCACAGACTACCTGGCCAGCCGCTACCTGTCCAGCGAGGCCAGCCTACGCGATCCGGCATCCAGCATGGCCTGTCTAAACTCGGTCGCCTGTCCGAAACTGGCCGCTAGGCTGGCCCTGGCCTGTCTAACCAGGTTCTCAGCTAGCCAGGGAGTCGGCCTTCTCTCCAGGTGTCTCAGCCGACTGACTGCCCTAGCAACAACTACTGGAGATGACGACGCGTTGGTCGAGCGACTGACACAGCGGTTGAAGACGCTGCGCGTTCTTGGAGACATTGTCCGGGCTGCTGGCGAACTGGCCGGCGGCGACGTCGAACAGCATCGGCAGAAGCCGCCGTGGCGAAGCTGGCCGGAGCTAGAGGCCGATGACACTGGCAAAGTGTTGGACTTCCTGCTGCTCAGGGCCAGGCGCTTCCGGCTGGCGCTGCGCTGGGCTGCCTGCTACCGGCCTGATGCCAGCACTAGAGAGGTGGGACTGCGGACTGTGTCTGGCTGTCTGTGTCTGTCTGTGTGTCTGTGTCTGTCTGTCTGTCTGTCTGGCTGGCTGTGTGTCTGTCTGTCTGTCTGTCTGGCTGGCTGTGTGTGTCTATGTGTGTCTGTGTCCGTGTTTCTCTGTGTGAGTGTGTGTGTGTGTGTGTGTGTGTGTCTGTCTGTCTGTCTGTCTGTCTGGCTGGCTGTGTGTCTGTCTGTCTGTCTGTCTGTCTGTCTGTCTGTCTGTCTGTCTGTCTGTCTGTCTGTGTGTGTCTATGTGTGTCTGTGTCCGTGTTTCTCTGTGTGAGTGTGTGTGTGTGTGTGTGTGTGTGTGTGTGTCTGTCTGTCTGTCTGTCTGTGTCTGCCTGTGTGGCTGCCCGTTCTTATATCCGTCTATTTAGATTCCATCTGTGCGTACCGTCCCCTTGGCGCACAGTGTCGGTGCGTCGCACCAAAAGTACTGCAATCGTATAATTCGAATGTGTAATCGAATTGCTGCTATCGCTTGATAATTAGGATTCTAAAATCGGGATCTCGGCCAGTTTTCAAGTATTTACGCTTGCCAGCGGCTTGTCCTCTGCTAAAAATCGGTTTAGTATGCAAAAACAGACTCCAATTCATCCATACTCTTCTCTTCCCTTCCTTTAGCTAAAGTGGCAGTCGAAGCGAAATCAGCTTAAAAATATCCAAAGTTTTTAGTTGGCCACAGAGTCACGTGACTACTGACACTGGGAATAATTGATACAGTCTGGGAGTTTATGCAAATCAGATTGGGAAATATCGCGGGTTTTCCTTTCCTGCGATTTTTTTAGTGTTCGGCCCGCTCCCGCACCAAGCAGATTGTTAAACGGCGCTGGAATTCCGTCTTGTGGGAATTGAGTACACCCCATAATGCGAGCTACGAGTATGAAACGATAGGGAGTTGACTCGGTTTGACAAGTTCTATACTCAAGCTCAGAAACTCTAATTGAAAAGTTTGAGGGGGGTGTGAGAGACGGAGAGGGGTTGTGAGAGGCTGAGAGGGGGTGTGAGAGACGGAGAGGGGGTGTGAGAGACGGAGAGGGGGTGTGAGAGACGGAGAGGGGGTGTGAGAGACGGAGAGGAGTGTGAGAGACGGAGAGGGGGTGTGAGAGACGGAGAGAGGGTGTGAGAGGCTGAGAGGGGGTGTGAGAGACGGAGAGGGGGTGTGAGAGACGGAGAGGAGTGTGAGAGACGGAGAGGGGTTGTGAGAGGCTGAGAGGGGGTGTGAGAGACGGAGAGGGGGTGTGAGAGACGGAGAGGAGTGTGAGAGACGGAGAGGGGGTGTGAGAGACGGAGAGAGGGTGTGAGAGGCTGAGAGAGGGTGTGAGAGACGGAGAGGGGTGTGAGAGACGGAGAGGGGTGTGAGAGGCTGAGAAAGGTAGAGAGAAAAGAAGAGAGAGAGAGAGAGAGAGAGAGAGAGAGAGAGAGAGAGAGAGAGAGAGAGAGAGAGAGAGTTAGTTAGTTTCAGTGTTTCTTCGACTTTCAGCGACTGTAGGGCTGTAGAGAATTAACTAAATCTCCGACCAAGATTGACATATACGATCGTAAACTCACTCGGCGTTATTGTTGTCAATCAAAATTTCACAGGCTTTCTAATTCTTCCTCTTTACAGTAAGGGGGTTGGATGCCTGAAAATGGCAAGAGTTTAACAGCTTCCTGACCCACTAATCAGACGCATCCATTTTAGAAATTAATGTTCAACCAGCCAACGGGAACTATAATAAAATGGCTTGAATCCTAAAAAGTGACAGGAAGAAAGAAGGCGAAGCCATGAACTAGAAACGGGCGAGGGGTAACACTGAACGAAAATGTAATATTATTGTCCATTTGTTGCGTCTCTAGAAATTGTTAATTTAGGAAGAAGCCAGTTTCTGGATAGAGACAGCTTCCAAAGCTTTCAAGTCCGCTTGGGGGGATAGCTTGTTGCATTGGGATTTTTCTGCGCTGGCTAGATGGCTTGCTCTCGGCTAGGCATAAATTAGACACTGACAGGTGAACTGGCAGCCAGTGACAGATGAAGCAGCATGGAGACAGGGCAGATGCAGCAAATAGAAAACAATACATATGTTTACAGACATGCTGCAACTATAGAGAGAAATCCAAACAGATAGACAAATAGACGCATAAAAAATCGCACAGTGAGATGCACAGACTGTGTAGACACGGACAGCAATCCCCTATACCAATGCACCCTAAATCCCCAAAAAACTCCTACAGCGCATTCTTTCGGCCAAACTGCAAGCCATTCTGACCAGTCGCGGACTAGAAGGTCACTCCGAGTTCTACGCCGAACTGTGCTCCATAGTCGATCGGGAAGGGCATCAGTTCGCTCTGCAACTATGCCGGTCTATAATTGACAATCCAACAATGGACCAGCCTAAGCCCCTGGCGGTATTGCTTTGCTCCTATTTCACTTTGGAGCGGCTATCGGATCAGCTGTTTAGCGACGAGGTTGACGAGATTCTTGCTTCGCTGCTAGGAGCTCGAATCTTATTGTTGCTAGGCTGTCCTAGCGGCTATGGCCACCTGCTGGGCAGGCCAGAACTCATCATCGAACAGTTGATGATGAACTCGGAGCCTGGCAAAGCGAAACGAGCTGCTGAGGTGTGGATGAGCGAACAGGAGCTGCTTGGCAGAAGCAGCGCTGGGGCCAAGGCTGCTCTCGACTCCTTGGCCTTGGTTTATGCCAAGCAAGCGCTTGAGGTAAGTGCGGTGCGGAGGGAGGGGAAGGGTGGAGGGAAAGGAAGGGTTGAGGGATTGGAATGGGTAGAGGGTGGGAAGGGTAGAGGGATTGGAAGGGTAGAGGGATTGGAAGGGTAGAGGGTGAGAAGGGTGGAGGGATTGGAAGGGTTGAGGGATTGGAAGGGTTGAGGGATTGGAAGGGTGGAGGGATTGGAAGGGTAGAGGGATTGGAAGGGTAGAGGGATTGGAAGGGTAGAGGGTGAGAAGGGTAGAGGGAGGGAAGGGTAAAACCGAAAAGAATGCATGGAGTGATAGGGTATAAGGAGAAGAATGCTGAGTGACAAACCGTATGTAAATAGACTGAGTAAAAGACGAACGAGAGCGTAGCAAAGGGATTAAAATTAAAGCGGGTCCTCCCTCCGCTACAGACTCCCAGTCTCAATCTCCAAAATCCGCAGGTGGCGGCCCTGTCGCCTCGCAGCGCAGGCGGCAGCGGCAATCCCCTGCTAGAGCGGCAGCGCAGCGCCTCCGAGTGCAGCATGCAGGTGACTCAAACTATGGGCAATCTGGCCGGTGCCAACTCCAGCCAATTAGATTTCTCCGCCACCATAGCGACCGGTCAGCAACAGCGGCAACCGTCTCTGTCGGCCATCGGGTCGAGTTTTCGGCCGCCGATTCAAGCGGTGCCGCGGGCTGCGTGGACGCCGGACTCGGCAGCCAGCAGGTGCATGTGCTGCGATCGGGAGAGATTCTCCATGTTCCAGCGGAGGCACCACTGCCGCTGGTGCGGCCGGGTGGTCTGCGGCGCCTGCTCGGAGTCCACGCTCGACTGGGGCGGAGGAGTTACTCGAATCTGCGACGCCTGCGACCCGGTTGCTAGGGGCCAGTTGCAATTGCAGCAACAGCAGCAGAGGGCGTCGGCCGATTTTGCTGCATCCGGTTCCGGAGGCTACATGGAGCATTTTGGCACGG
>NIVC01002927.1:42500-72661 GCA_002269645.1 Macrostomum lignano
CACCTGAGCCCTAGTCAGCTATCAGGTAGGCACCTGAGCCCTAGTCAGCTATCAGGTAGGCACCTGACCCCTAGTCAGCTATCAGGTAGACACCTGACCCCTAGTCAGCTATCAGGTAGGCACCTGAGCCCTAGTCAGCTATCAGGTAGACACCTGACCCCTAGTCAGCTATCAAGTAGGCACCTGACCCCTACTCAGCTATCAGGTAGGCACCTGACCCCTAGTCAGCTATCAGGTAGACACCTGACCCCTAACCAGCTATCAGGTAGACACCTGACCCCTAACCAGCTATCAGGTAGGCACCTGCCAGTGGCTATCCTCTATCTCAACCCTCATTAGCTATTTTGTAGGACGCTCTGAACTGGGTGCCTACGGTACCCAAGACTTCAAGGCAGGCAATGTTTATTATCTTTTTTTAATTAACTCCACTGCTTTCGCACCCTTGCAGCAATCCTAGCAAAATTTTTATTAGCGGCAAAAGAAATCTCTTTGTCGAACAGGAACAGGATCTCAATGGCAAGGGGTGTGACAAAAACCGACTTCACATCGTCCAAATTGATTTTCAGGTTTTGCCTCTGTTCATCAATTTTCCCCTCTCAAAAATAGGCACTGATGAAGATCTGAGCTAGATAAAAGCAAAGGATGAGAGAGGTGTATTGGGCCGATGTCTCTCAGATCAAGGTGTTATAGAGTAATAAGATACAACTCTGCACACCACCATCCAGTCCTCTGTGTGCGTCTCTCGCCTTTGTGTGTCGGCTTTATTAGCGGGGCTTGGCAGGTGCTACTACTAGGTAGTGGATTACAGAGTATCCTATATCCTAGACTGCATTGGGGATTGGAGCTTTGAGCATTAGACCGAGCTAGTTCTGCTTTATCTTTTGTTTTTGAAGCTCTCATTTTTCTTAATTAGCTTATTGCTACTAACTACCTTTTGACTAATGGATTATGTATAAGAAATGTAGCCGCTAATTAGGAAGTTTCATTTCTTGCAACTTTTGCTTGAGAGCTTAATCTCATTCTGGATCTCATAGTGAGATTTTGACTGTGTTGTGTGAGATCTTCATCTCATTCTGGATCTCATAGTAAGATCTTGAATGTTTTGTTTGAGATCTTCATCTCATTCTGAATCTCATAGTGAGATCTCGACTGTGTTGCTTGAGACCTTAATCTCATTCTGGATCTCATAGTGAGATCTCGACTGTGTTGCTTGAGACCTTAATCTCATTCTGGATCTCATAGTGAGATCTCGACTGTGTTGCTTGAGATCCTAATCTCATTCTGGATCTCATAGTGAGATCTTGAATGTTTTGTTTGAGATCTTCATCTCATTCTGGATCTCATAGTGAGATCTTGAATGTTTTGTTTGAGATCTTCATCTCATTCTGGATCTCATAGTGAGATCTTGAATGTTTTGTTTGAGATCTTCATCTCATTCTGGATCTCATAGTGAGATCTTGAATGTTTTGTTTGAGATATTCATCTCATTCTGGATCTCATAGTGAGATCTTGAATGTTTTGTTTGAGATCTTCATCTCATTCTGGATCTTACAGTGAGATTTCGACTGTGTTGTTTGAGATCTTCATCTCATTCTGGATCTCATAGTGAGATCTTGAATGTTTTGTTTGAGATCTTCATCTCATTCTGGATCTTACAGTGAGATTTCGACTGTGTTGTTTGAGATCTTCATCTCATTCTGGATCTCATAGTGAGATCTTGAATGTTTTGTTTGAGATCTTCATCTCATTCTGGATCTCATAGTGAGATCTTGAATGTTTTGTTTGAGATCTTCATCTCATTCTGGATCTCATAGTGAGATCTTGAATGTTTTGTTTGAGATCTTCATCTCATTCTGGATCTCATAGTGAGATCTTGAATGTTTTGTTTGAGATCTTAATCTCATTCTGGATCTCATAGTGAGATCTCGACTGTGTTGCTTGAGACCTTAATCTCATTCTGGATCTCATAGTGAGATCTCGACTGTGTTGCTTGAGACCTTAATCTCATTCTGGATCTCATAGTGAGATCTCGACTGTGTTGCTTGAGACCTTAATCTCATTCTGGATCTCATAGTGAGATCTCGACTGTGTTGCTTGAGACCTTAATCTCATTCTGTTTTGCAACGGCTTAGCTATAGAAAGTTCACAAATGTTACTGGCACTGAGATGTCTGGATTACCCATATTCCCGAGTTGGCTCAGCTTTTTTTTAATTTCCCTAATGCATTATTTCGATGCACTGTTTAACTGGCCCCAGATATTTTTAGACATACAGTTTTTTCGATTAATATTTTGCTTTTTTAAAGTTGATTGGATCAGCCGTGAGTGCGTTTTTTGTCTGCGTGATTCTGGGCTAGATTGTACGTTGGAGGGAAATCAGAAAATCCCACCAAATAGTTCATGAAAGTTAAAATCCTAACAGAAATCTCATGACAGTTCGGCGAGTACGAGCGTATCATAAAATCTAATTAATCCAAAAATAAGTCCATGCCATCCCATAAACGTAGGCGACTGTAGCTTAGTGGTCTAGAGCGGCGCCCTGATGCGCCAGCGGCCCAGGCTCGATTCCAAGTGCAGTGCAGTCACATTAATTTGGGATTAAATTGGGAATCTCGGCTTGGCTCTGCTCGTGCGATTATCTTGACCCCAAGGCACAGTGAAGTGTACATGCCCAACGATAAATAAAGTTAGGGATGCTGTACACTCTTGTGTTAGTGTGTGCCTTACGTAGGATGATAATAATGATAATAATAATAATAATTCATTACGCCTGGCCTAATGGGAGATGTGCAACCGGCAGCTCAGCCGCAGCTATTGCGCGGCGCATCTGAAGGCTGCGTACGGCTGTTCAGTCCAATGACTGGGGGGGGGGGGGGTCGCCACACAGCCTCAATTACCCCAGCTAATGCTGGCACCCATTTTACAGCTGGGTGAACTGAAGCAATGCAGAGTTAAGTGTCTTGCTCAAGGGTAAAAATTGTTCCGAGTGAGTCGAGAGTCGAACTCCAGACCTTTCAGTCGTGAGTCCAGCGCTTTAACCACTAGGCTAGACTATAACCCACTGTGCGTATGACTGCGTACGTATCCGCGCGCTTGTTTGCCTGCTCAGGGGAGTCTTCGGAATGGGCAAGTAATGCCTCTAACTATAAAAATAGAAATCATATACAAGCATAAGTCATATTACAATCGCTGCATTACTCCCTAATCGCTGCTAAATTCCCTATTTAAAAAATATCCAAAAACTTAACCTTACACACACCCCAGATCGCAGCCAGTGGACTCTGTCGCCAGACAACGAAGATCTTAACGACAGTCTAAGAGAAGATTTCTACTACGAGCAAAGCCCCAGCGCCAGTTTAGCCATTGCTCTACTCGAAATGCACACGGAACCAGCCGAGCACCTGTTGCAATTGTGCGACCAGCTGTCAGCTTACCTGAGCCCAGTTGACCGATCTGGCACCCCGAATCCCGAAGTGGACTATCCCCTATTGTTGGACACGATCAGGTCGCTGCTATTTCACGCCAAAGTTGCTTGCACTACGGCCAATAATCAGGGCGGCGTGGAACTGTGCGAACTCTACCTGAGCCAGGTGGAGCTCATGTCGCTTCTAGTTCGGCACAATTATCACGATCTACCAAAATTGTCTACCTTGAATAATCAGCGTACTTTGCAATTGCTTCGAGATCGATTGGTTCGGCATGAACGGTTGGACTTGGCATTGCAGGTGTCAACTAAATGCAATTTGGATCCAACTGGCGTGTGGTTTGCCATGGGTGTCCGAGATTTGAGTCTTTACGGCGTTGAAAAGGCTAGAGAACGGTTTGACAGGTGCTTGAAGGTAAGTAGAGGTGATTAGAGTTTTTAAATGCTCAGTTTCTATATTTGATTTTGGACCTTGATGAGAGAGTGGAGAGCGTGGGAGAGAGAGGAGCGTAGGAGAGGGGGGAAGTGGAGAGAGGGAATGTGGTAAAGAGGGGAAGTGGAAGAGAGGAAGTGTGGGTGAGAGGCGGAGTTTGGGAGATAGGGGAGTGAGAGAGAGAGTGTGGGAAAGAGGGGGAGAGGAATTGTGGGAGGAGAGAGGGGAAGTGGAAGATAGGGAAAGTGTTGGACAGAGGGAGAGTGTGGGAGGGAGTGAGAATGGAAGAAATGGACAGTGTGGGATAGAGGGATAGTCTGAGAGAGTAGTGTTTGGGGGAGAGAGAGAGAGAGAGAGAGAGTTGGGGTGTCTGAGATATGGAGTGCGAGAGTAGGGGAGAGGGTGTACTCAGTAGAGAGAAGAGAGTTCAGTACTTAAAATAGCAAAAAAATAGCACTGGGCAGATGCCATTGCACTGAATGAAATTCTCTTTTTCCGTGGCAAACTAATTCAAAAGGATCTGAAAATCTAACCAGCCAATTGGACTGACTGTGCACTGTCTTGAAGGGGGGCTCTTGAGCCCTAACCTCAGGTGGGTACAATCTTTACAAGTATTCCAAATGCATCGTTAGCAAACTTCTACACTTCAACAGTCAAGAAAGGTCATTAAAGACTGGTTTTGTATATACTACATGTCGGGCTCACTAGTGGAAGCGTAGTGAACAGTCACATGTGGCACGCAGTCACTCCAGGTGCTTGGTTCTGCCATAAACTTTGGTATTTGTTGCCCCCCTAATTGAAAGAGATATATTCGTCAGGATCTATCCATTCCTTAACGATTTGGGAGTCTCCGAGCCCTTCACGTATAACTGGGTAAATATTTGTACGCTAATTTATTAACCTCGCTTGATCTGCTTTCTAATCCTAATCCAATTCGGTCATAAAGTTGCACTTTTAAATGGACAAAACGAAACCAATGCATTTAGAATCCATCTGCCTCTGAAAGAGAAAAAGTTTTCACCCTTTGTTAAGCTCGAGCCTGTTCAAAGCTTCCTGGCGCATTGGGGCGTTTCAAAGCCCCTTTTTTGCAGCAGTTGTCTGGCAGACAATGAAACAAACGCCAGTTCTAAATTCTAATACTAAATTTGGAGAGACATCCCCCTGACAGACTTAGTCAGAGCTGGTCTCTGTTTGGCAATAAAAAAGGTTCTTTTGTTTTCAGCGACTGGGCATCTCGCATCTATCTGTCAATTTTTTAGGAGTCCGTAGCTCAAAGTCAGAAGCTGGGCTCAACTGCAACAAACAACGGGGGTTTCGTCGCCTCAATCTTTTGCATTCTCCTAATTGTTTTGACAAAGATTTGGAGACAAAAAGACTAAAAGAGACGACCAGTGCAGAAATTGAATAGATTATGCTCTAAGAGTTTCGTTGAAAGGTGAAAAATCTATAAGAAAGATTGTCTGTTAAGACGTCTTGACCCGTAGGCTTTTGTAACGATTAAAACGCTCCGTCTTTTTGATAGTTTCTTTTTGGATCTCCATCTTGGTCTCTTTGCTGCGCAGTTTCTCTTTCCTCCTATACGGTCTCTTCCTCCTCTCTACTTTCATCGGAAGTACGCAAGTAACGAGTGTATATACCCGTTTTACTGCTTGCACGCTTTTGCTTTCCACTTTCTTTCAAACCTTGGCCAGTTTTCTACCTGAATGCACGAACTTCCTTTACAGTGAATGAATGAAGAGTAGGATGAGAGAAGGTTGCGGATCTAAAATCAAGTGAATAAGATGCGTAAGGATCTCTTCTGCGCTCTCTATTCTTGTGAGCGACCTTATTATAATCTTTCTTTTGGAGCTTTAGTAAGGTTTATGAACTGATTTAAGCATCGAATTATTTTCTGTACGAGTGTAGACATACACCGAATTGCAAATTTGGATCCAACAGGCCAAAGTAACCAAAGTCCCCAGGTCCTATGAACCCTTACCAGACCTCCCAGGCCTCTTTAAGTGCCTCGCAGACACTAAAGAAAAACTTTTTTGAAAGCATTCCCTTCTTGAAAGTGGGCCATGATTTCTTCTAGGAAGAAATTTACCAGCGCAGTCAAACTTTATTAGTAATAATTCGAGGTAAGAAAAATGACTAATTGGCCCGAGGAAGTGTGCGACTGAGATACACTGCAGTATTCTGCGTAGTTTCCAACTTTTATTGTTGAGCCTAATGAGGCCAATGTTTCCGTGGATAAGCGTGAATAGCATAGCTGGTTAGCAATTCGCGCCAGCCAGTGCGCTTATACACTCGTACTTTTTTATTGTAATATTATATTGGAGGCAATATAAATCTCGCAGGCGACAACGAAGCTCAGTTAACCACAAAAATAAGCCCATATGCACGTTTAGACATACAGAAGAACCTAATTCTAATAGAGAGAAATCTACCTACCATTTAACTAGTGTAATTATTAGACTGCATTTACAAAGAATAATAAAATAATAGCTACTAATTCCCTTAATATTCGCGAATTTAATGGCAAGGGCTTGAAAATTGAAAGCTTGTACCCATACGCTCGTACACAAAAGTAGGACACAGAATGTAATAAATCGTTTGATAGTATATGCTTAAGTATTTTATAGAATAAAATAATTACAACACTAATAAACACATCTTTTTATACATTCAGAAAATTCTATTTTACGTAGTATTCACCAACACGTCAACAAAAGCTAGTTTAGGAAAAAAAATGAACGAAAAATTCAAGTATTTGTTTAAAAACTTGTGTTTTATCCTCGACCAGCAGAATGGCTTCCCCTTGGTCCCATTGTCTGCAACAATTGCTGCTGTCTTTTGTTACGAAAACGGCTCGTATACCTGGCTAGGCCGTTCTTGAACGGTCGATAGGTGCCGCCGTAAATCACAGCGTTCAGGCTGGTGTAGATGATGGCGAACCAGGCGATAACAAACTGAGCAGATTCTGTCTCGCTGCTGGCTGTTCTCGCTATTACTATCTTGTAGATAAAGAATGGCAGCCAGCAGACTAAGAAGCCCAATATGATGCAAGCGTTAGTGATCCAGCCGCGTAAATTACCTTTGGTCCGTTCCCATTTGTTCTGCAGACTGTTAGTGCCTTTATTATTATGTAGGAGTGTGGGGAGATGAATGATAGTTTGCTGAATTCTAGAATCATGATATCACACGTTCGTACTTTGGTTGTGATCGAATATTCTGATAAAAGATGCGTTCAAAGTTTAGATGACGAGGCATTTGCTTTTTGGGAAAAAGATGTTTTATTTTTTTTAACTGCTTTAATCAAATTTTGAGGCATGGCCACCAGAAACTAAAAATTGAACAATGAACTTGTAATATTGTTTTTTATTCGAAAGTTAGAAAGTACGGCTGACGTAAAAGTTTCCTATCTTCCAGGACCTTTCCTATATCTTAATGTCCGGATAATTTTGGTATTTACTACTTAGGAAAAATTTTGTCCCAACTAGAAAAATGGAACTGACAACGGACCCAGATGAAATAAAAGAAGACCTTTTGTCTCAGCAGTGTCGAGAGCCGATTCCTGAGCCTGTCCGTCCTCTTTGCTGCTAGTCGGAGCCAGCGGTACACTGCAGTGCTGCATGCTGCGCATTCGTCTCACGTGGCGTCGTGTAATGACTAATATAGTTCCGTAGCCGCCGAACAGTACCAGAATTAGGAACAGGAACAGAGAGATGCGGACTATTAACAGACTCATATCGGGTTCATTTTCGCCTTTACACGCTCTAGTATTAAACATTAGAGTGCTGCTAGTAAACTCGTAATAGTAACCGCTGATTGGTACTATACGTGTTGGCAAGCAACTGAGCACAGCTATGCCCAGCCAGATGCCGAGAACGATGCCAATCACTTTGCGTCTGGACATGACTCGGTCGTAGCTGTATGGCCAGTTAATCTGGTGCAATTTGTCCAGTCCGATGCTCACCGTCAGTATTAGTCCGGTGGTCAACGCCAGGTAGTACATCCAAGCTCCGAGTTCCAGTTCTACCCAGCTCCTTGGCCCGTAGCCTGTCACAGCGTAGCGAAACGATGTGCATAGAAAGCACAGACCGGCGCTAAGATCGCTAATAGCCAGCGCCACCATGTAGATGCACTGATTATTGTGCAGAGCTGGCGTCTGTTTGACAACCACTATTACTAGAAGGTTGGTTGGCACTGCTAGCAGAGAAATCACTAGCACGATTGTTGCTCTCCACCACGAGGCCTCGTCCAGACGCAATGGACCGCAGCCGGAGCAATCCTCCCATTCGATGCTCAGATTCTTGATGCAGCTTCTGTGGAAGAAATGCGATGGTGTTGCGATTAACTTGTAGTCAATAGCTGACAAGTGCGAGTAAAGTTAAAAATTGCATGAACTACTGGCTATCTATCTACCTGTCTGTCTATCTACCTGTCTTAGTGTCTATCTATCTATCTGTCTGTCTGTCTGTCTGTCTGCCTTAGTGTGTCTGCCTTAGTGTCTGTCTGTCTGTCTGCCTTAGTGTCTGTCTGTCTGTCTTAGTATCTGTCTGTCTGTATGTATGTCTGTATATATTCATGTCTACATGTCATAGTGTCTGTCTGTCTGTCTGTCTGTCTGTCTGTCTGTCTGTCTGCCTTAGTGTGTCTGCCTTAGTGTCTGTCTGTCTGTCTTAGTATCTGTCTGTCTGTCTGTATGTATGTCTGTATGTATTCATGTCTACCTGTCATAGTGTCCTGTCATAGTGTCTGTCTGTCTGTCTCTCTGTCTGTCTGTCTATCTGCCTTAGTGTGTCTGTCTTAGTGTCTGTCTGTCTTTCTGTCTGTGTTTTGTATCTGTCTATTTATCATTCCAGTTTCTTTCGTCTTGCATCTCAATGTCTTTGTAATTTTTCCTACGGTTGTAGACATATCGTCATATTTCAATCGAGTACTGGAAATTCCGATAGATTAGAGGCGAAATCTTGTCAAAACTCTGGCTCGTTGCAACATTTACATGTAAATGAAAACTACAACTTAAAAATTTAATAGTTTTTTTAGGTTTTAGTTGCATCCCTAGTGTAAAAATTGCTTTCGAGTTTCAACAGAGTTGGATTCTGTTTTGACTATATGCAAATGCGCCTGTGCAATCCTGTATTTTATTCAATGGAAAGGAAAAATAATTGCTGCGTAGTCGTCTTTTTTTCAATCTAGTTTCAAGTTCGTTGAGATGCTACAAAAATGGAATAACGCCCAAACAATTTACAGGTCGCTGTGGACAAAAATTCCGTTCAAAAGAGTTCGTCCACTCAGCTGCTGGATGAAGTGATTAAAAAGCTGGAAGAGATGCATGCCAATGGTACCGTTGGCATGGTGAGTGAGTGGCAGTATGGCACCCTTACCCTGTGCCGGAATTGGAATTTAGTCTATTCATCGGCTCCTACCCTCTTTTGAACTATATTTTAATATACATTAGATACGGTCCTCACCCTGTGTCGGAGTCTATTGCTAGGGTCCTCATCCTGTGTCGGAGTCTATTGCTAGGGTCCTCATCCTGTGTCGGAGTCTATTGCTAGGGTCCTCACCCTGTGTCGGAGTCTATTGCTAGGGTCCTCACCCTGTGTCGGAGTCTATTGCTAGGGTCCTCATCCTGTGTCGGAGTCTATTGCTAGGGTCCTCATCCTGTGTCGGAGTCTATTGCTAGGGTCCTCATCTTGTGTCGGAGTCTATTGCTAGGGTCCTCACCCTGTGTCGGAGTCTATTGCTAGGGTTCTCACCATGTGTCGGAGTCTATTGCTAGGGTCCTCATCCTGTGTCGGAGTCTATTGCTAAGGTCCTCATCCTGTGTCGGAGTCTATTGCTAGGGTCCTCACCCTGTGTCTGAGTCTATTGCTAGAGGACTATTTCTGTAAAGTTGCAAAGAAACCTCAAACTAAGATATAATGCACTCATATTTTCTTCGTTACAGCTGCCAAAAATCATTGAGATTACAAAATCTGCTGATCAACTGCTCAAGGAGCCAGAATTGGTGAGTGAAATAAAAATCAATCAATCGATCTTATCAATTTTTTCGGGAACATCCTTACTGCATTTGTCCATTAAAAATTGATGTCTACAGTCTACTGTCTGTGAGCGCTAAATATGCGACATAATCCTTTCTTTTAGGATTATAAAGCTTTTGTAGTTTAATTTTGTCGAAAAAATGCATAATAAAACTCACACACAGAGTTAAGTATCACGCGCTCAACGCTCTCTTCAATTTATTGTTGCGTCTATTAGCTGGGTCATATTTTAATTTTTTATTTATCAATGTGTGTCTGCATCTTTACATTGGCTTAGCCTTAGTAACGCCTCAAATATAAGATAAGTATTTATGCATCTCATTTCTATTTCCTTTTGCGCATTGCATCACGGTGCAACGACGATTCTTAGAAATTCTAGGTTTTCTACTCTCTCCCATTCTATATTCTACTCTCTCCCACTCTATATTCTACTCTCTCCCATTCTATATTCAACTCTCTCCTATTCTATATTCTACTCTCTTCCATTCTATATTCTACTCTCTCCCATTCTATATTCAACTCTCTCCTATTCTATATTCTACTCTCTCCCACTCTATATTCTACTCTCTCCTATTCTATATTCTACTCTCTCCCACTCTATATTCTACTCTCTCCTATTCTATATTCTACTCTCTCCCACTCTATATTCTACTCTCTCCCATTCTATATTCAACTCTCTCCTTTTCTATATTCTACTCTCTTCCATTCTATATTCTACTCTCTCCCACTCTATATTCTACTCTCTCCCATTCTATATTCAACTCTCTCCTATTCTATATTCTACTCTCTTCCATTCTATATTCTACTCTCTCCCATTCTATATTCTACTCTCTCCTATTCTATATTCTACTCTCTTCCATTCTATATTCTACTCTCTACCACTCTATATTCTACTCTCTCCTATTCTATATTCTACTCTCTTCCATTCTATATTCTACTCTCTACCACTCTATATTCTACTCTCTCCTATTCTATATTCTACTCTCTCCCACTCTATATTCTACTCTCTCCCATTCTATATTCAACTCTCTCCTATTCTATATTCTACTCTCTCCCATTCTATATTCAACTCTCTCCTATTCTATATTCTACTCTCTTCCATTCTATATTCTACTCTCTCCCATTCTATATTCTACTCTCTCCTATTCTATATTCTACTCTCTTCCATTCTATATTCTACTCTCTACCACTCTATATTCTACTCTCTCCTATTCTATATTCTACTCTCTTCCATTCTATATTCTACTCTCTACCACTCTATATTCTACTCTCTCCTATTCTATATTCTACTCTCTTCCATTCTATATTCTACTCTCTCCTATTCTATATTCTACTCTCTCCCACTCTATATTCTACTCTCTCCCATTCTATATTCAACTCTCTCCTATTCTATATTCTACTCTCTTCCATTCTATATTCTACTCTCTCCCACTCTATATTCTACTCTCTCCCATTCTCTACTCTGCACCTATCAAGCCATCACTGTATGCGAAATTTACGTCATTGAAAGTCAATTCAGACTTACATATTCCTTATACTGCTCATTGGATTAGCAATAGATTTTTGTTACAGTTATTGCAATAAAAATGTTTATTCACTAGCTCTTTAGAATGCCTGTTGCAAGGATTCCACAATTCTTCGTTTTTTGCTTGCCTCCGTTTGCTATAAAAGAGTCTCTCAGTCGTCTTTATTAGATTTTGCCTTCACGGTTGGCTCTTCTATCATTTGTGGCCTGGCCGATTTCTCCCTCCCCTACCCTCGTCCATCCATTGCTCCATTGGTCGCGAGGCCTATCCATTAGTTATTACTAAGGTCTTCAGGCCTGCAGTTGCGTTTTGTACATTTTGTTGATCGCCTTATACTCGAATTTGTGTGCCAGAGAAGCTGGATTTTGTAGGACAAGAGAGACAGTTTCAAGTTACAACTATATGTAATTTAATTTTCCGCTTTCGACAATACATGTAATTTGTTTCTTAATGGAGTCTGGGCTAGCTGATTTTCCTATCAGTTTTTGTCGTGCCCGATTGAGAAATGTAATTAGCTAGTGAGTAAGTTTTTTGGGTAGGTTTTGTAGATTTGTGAGTGAGTGAGTGAGTGAGTGAGTGAGTGAGTGAGTGAGTGAGTGAGTGAGTGAGTGAGTGAGTGAATGAGTGAAAGAGAGAGCAAGTGAATAAGTGAATGGGTGAGTGAGTGAGTGAGTGAGTGAGTGAAAGGACTCACTCACTCGCTTATTCACTCATTTTAGTGAGCGAGTAAATGAGTGAGTATCTGAGTGAATAAATACACAAAATTCAATCGTACTCCAAATTAAATAGTCAATCACAAAAAAGCGCTAATGGTTTTGCTCCGGTACTATGCTCAAATATTCTGTATTATTTTCGCCAGATAACAGTCAAACAGTACAGTGGGAATCCATTTATTTATTTTGAAATAACAGTTTGACGGGCAGACTGCTGGAAAATGCATTTCTTCTGAGACATTGCGGGTCTTCGCTTTCAAATAGGAAACCGGTAAAGATGTTTTGTGATCCTGAGGATAAATCTAGCCAAAGTAATTAGCACAACCCTGAGCACTCTGGTTTCCCATCAATCTTTGGGGGT
Organism: Macrostomum lignano; assembly: GCA_002269645.1. Taxonomy (NCBI): domain Eukaryota; kingdom Metazoa; phylum Platyhelminthes; family Macrostomidae; genus Macrostomum; species Macrostomum lignano. The sequence goes on from NIVC01002927.1 coordinate 54,989, forward strand.
TCGTCATTTTTCAGCATCCCCCCTTCATCATGAGAATCTCTCCATGCCGATTTTTAAAACAGTGATGTCGCTATTTTGCTAAGCTCTCGGAAGCAGCCTCAGTTCCTCTCTGGGATCAGATTTCGGCTTCCCAATTTTGGTCAAAACCTTTTTGCCATCCCAGGCCGCCTCTTCGAGCGGCTCTCATTTTCCGTTTCATATTTGCTTTTTTGTTTGACATCTTTGAGTTCGCTCGGTTTAGTGCGTGCTTTTCATTAGAATTTCCTCAGCTGGATGACAGGTAGCTTTTTCAATAGAAAAATATCACTGTGATAAATATATATTAAATAGGGCCGCAACAAGGGCCACTGGAAGGTCACAATGGCAGATCCATCTGAGACTGACAGTCGCTGTGACAGTGACAGTGGCAGGCAGACACATTCACCGAGACATTGGCAGACACATTCACTGAGACAGTGGCAGACACATTCACCGAGACAGTGGCAGACAGACACATTCACCGAGACATTGGCAGACACATTCACTGAGACAGTGGCAGACACATTCACCGAGACAGTGGCAGGCAGACAGATTCACCGAGACAGTGGCAGACAGACATTCACCGAGACAGTGGCAGACAGACACATTCACCGAGACAGTGGCAGACACATTCACTGAGACAGTGGCAGACACATTCACCGAGACAGTGGCAGACAGACACATTCACCGACACATTGGCAGACACATTCACTGAGACAGTGGCAGACAGACACATTCACCGAGACAGTGGCAGACACATTCACCGAGACAGTGGCAGACAGACACATTCACCGAGACAGTGGCAGACACATTCACCGAGACAGTGGCAGACAGACACATTCACCGAGACAGTGGCAGACACATTCACCGAGACAGTGGCAGACAGACACATTCACCGAGACAGTGGCAGACACATTCACTGAGACAGTGGCAGACACATTCACCGAGACAGTGGCAGACAGACACATTCACCGACACATTGGCAGACACATTCACTGAGACATTGGCTTTATAAAATCATTTATTATTTTTAAACAAAACATTTCCACAGCAATTGCGACGGTTTTGCCAGTTTGACTTAGAGTCTGAGTGCCAATACTACCTGCAGCGTTACGGCACTTACCTCAGCCGGCTAAACTTTCTTATGCGTCATAAACGACTAGAATCTGCGTTGGCCTTCTGCGTTGAACACTCGGTATCCATTGAGCCGATAGTGGAGGGCCTGGTTAATCCAGCGATTCAGTCTGGCAACGCAGAAGTGCTTGTGCTGCTCCTAGAGAGAGCCTTGGACCAACAACCGGATTTCTGGCAGCCGTGCCTGCCCAGAATCTGCGGCTGTTTAGACAGGGCCGGCCTGTTTCAGCCGCTCTACCAGCTGCAGTGTCGAACCGGGGACCACGTTCGAGCCGCCATGACCTGCGTGCACGAGTTTCACCTGCGCGGTGCGACCAGCTACGCTCAGCTAGCTGCTGCGAGTAGGAAGGAGCCGCTAGAGAGGGCTATTGGTGGGTTGCTATGGTGACAGCTGTGTCAGTTTTTGCGCTCTGTCTAGTTCAAATTTTCTGTTAATCTGGTTAAGTCTTTATCTTCCCAGATCTCGTCTGGGATCTCGTCCCAGATCTCGATCTCGTCCCTCATCCTCAGTTGCTGGGCCAGCCTCCCAGATCCTCAGTTGCTGGGCCAGCCTCCCAGATCCCCAGTTGCTGGGCCAGCCTCCCAGATCCCCAGGGCCAGCCTCCCAGATCCTCAGTTGCTGGGCCAGCCTCCCAGATCCTCAGTTGCTGGGCCAGCCTCCCAGATCCTCAGTTGCTGGGCCAGCCTCCCAGAGTGTCAGTTGCTGGGCCAGCCTCCCAGATCCTCAATTACTGGGCCAGCCTCCCAGAGTGTCAGTTGCTGGGCCAGCCTCCCAGATCATCAGTTGCTGGGCCAGCCTCTAAGATCATCAGTTGCTGGGCCAGCCTCTAAGATCATCAGTTGCTGGGCCAGCCTCCCAGATCATCAGTTGCTGGGCCAGCCTCTAAGATCATCAGTTGATGGGCCAGCCTCCCAGATCCCCAGTTTCTTGGCTGGCCTCCCAGATCCCAAGTTCCTGGGCCAGCCTCTCAGATCCTCAGTTGCTGGGCCAGCCCCCCAGATCCTCAGTTGCTGGGCCAGCCCCCCAGATCCTCAGTTGCTGGGCCAGCCTCCCAGATCCCCAGTTGCTGGGCCAGCCTCCCAGATCCCCAATTGCTGGGCCAGCCTCCCAGATCCCCAGTTGCTGGGCCAGCCTCCCAGATCCCCAGTTGCTGGGCCAGCCTCCCAGATCCTCAGTTGCTGGGCCAGCCTCCCAGATCCTCAGTTGCTGGGCCAGCCTCCCAGATCCTCAGTTGCTGGGACAGCCTCCCAGAGTGTCAGTTGCTGGGCCAGCCTCCCAGATCCTCAGTTACTGGGCCAGCCTCCCAGATCCCCAGTTGCTGGGCCAGCCTCCCAGATCCTCAGTTGCTGAGCCAGCCTCCCAGATCCTCAGTTGCTGGGCAAGCCTCCCAGATCCTCAGTTGCTGGGGGCCAGCCTCTCAGATCCTCAGTTTCTGGGCCAGCCTCCCAGATTCTCAGTTGCAGGGCCAGCCTCCCAGATTCTCAGTTGCTGGGCCAGCCTCCCAGATTCTCAGTTGCTGGGCCAGCCTCCCAGAGTGTCAGTTACTGGGCCAGCCTCCCAGATTCTCAGTTGCTGGGCCAGCCTTCCATATTCTCAGTTGCTGGGCCAGCCTCCCAGAGTGTCAGTTACTGGGCCAGCCTCCCAGATTCTCAGTTGCTGGGCCAGCCTTCCATATTCTCAGTTGCTGGGCCAGCCTCCCAGATCCTCAGTTGCTGGGCCAGCCTCCCAGATCCTCAGTTGCTGAGTTAGCCTCCCAGATCCTCAGCATACTTATTCAACACCTCCACGACCCTCAGCAGTACAAAGATCCCAGTCATTACGGAGCTGCCCACTGCAAAATAATACCCCCCTTCGGACTCCGCAGGCCACCTCCGCCAGGCCATGAAGTCCCTGACCCAGCAGGACCCGGCCGCCGGCGGCCCCGAAGCTGCCAGAATTCTCCGCCTGCCCGAGAAGGAGCTGCGCAGCCTCATCCGCTGTCTGCAGCTTCACCTGGACGTTGTGGCCTACCTGGGCAAGGCGGCAATCGCTGACAGGAAGCCGATCTCGTCCCTCCGTCTGGCCAGCCCATTGCCAACGTTGCTATCGAGAAATCGCGCTGAAGCGCTAGTAGACTTGGGCCTGCTAGTGCTGCTGTCCTCACCTGTGATTGCCGACGGTCTGAGCTTGCTCACCCGCCTGCACTCCGACGTGCCTCTGCCGGCAGATCGAATCGCTGATTTATCAGTTCGCTACCTGGCCAAGGATTGTCGAGCCGACGCGCTCTGCGAACTGTTGGCCTGTTGGGCTTCCGAGCCGCGTTTGAGTCTGGGACTGAGCCGGGACCAAGTGGACTCATTAGCTGTCACGGCTATGCGTAAATTAACTCCGGAGTTACAGCAGACCAATGTGAGTGTTCATTTGATTTTTCTAAGGATCTGGGAGGCTGGCCCATCAACTGAGGATCTGGGAGGCTGGCTCAGCAACTGATGATCTGAGAGGCTGGCCAGCACGTCAACTTTGAGTTTTGCATCCTGAATTTCTACCACGGATGCCGAATTGGCGCTCTGTTATTTTCCCTAGCTGGATGGCATTCAATTTAAGTTGGATATTTTTTTGTAATTCATATTTTAATTGAATTCTGTGAGCTGTGAATTCAAGACTTCTTTTAGTTGTCAAATTTAGGTAATCTGTAAACATGAAGTCTGCAGAGAGGCTTTGCAGTGTAAGGTATTATTTTGACTGATCCCAGCTGGTGCATCCTTAAAAACCTTCCTTGGGATACAATTTTTATCTTGAGAGAATCAATGTATTTCGTTTCCTAGAATCAGATTCTGGTAGTCCGATCGGTGAAAGTTCGAATTTAACTTTTGATATTGAAAGTCCACAGAAAGTTCTGCTATAAGCGCTAATCCATTGAAATTCTAACAAGTATCAACTAACTTCTAGTATTGCTTTGGTCGTGCTATATGTAACAGTGGGCATGCAAAACGGAACGGCCCATAGAATTCTATAGCCAAGTGTTGAATTAACTCGGGGCCGGAAAGCAAGCCATAGACAACTCGATTTGTGTATCAGATTAAACATGCCTTTTGAGGGAGTTATTTGTATAAATCACGAGGGCCTGAGGCCCGAGGGATCTATGAAAATAACTCCCGAAAAAGGCATGTGTAATCTCGTATAAACCATAGACATAAAGACTTTACGGGATATTATTGAATATTACCAAATAAAATCCCGGAGAACGCAAATATTGTCACGGAAAGTCTATTTCTATGGATTATCATGCAATATGGAACAATGAGCCGGAATAGAAGGAACGGTTTGAGTGTTATTTACAGAAAGAATAAATACAGACATTAATGAAGCACATTTTAAGTCACAAATTGAAACCATCAAATATAAAAAGGTCAACTCTTCGTTAGCGTATTCGCTTCTGGATGTCCCCAGTTCCACATAGCATGACAAAAGCAATAGTAAAGCCAAACGTTATTTTTCCAGCTTTAATGAACTAGTGAAATAGTCAGTGACTATCAATCAGTCCTCGTTTCACTTATCCATCCCCTGCTACTTTTTTAATTCGATTCCCAACAGCCGAGCATCTCCGAGGATCTGCTCAAACTAATCAGCTCGGTTGCTAAGCGTGTCGAAGCCCTGATAGTGACAGGAAAGTTGAAGAAAGCGTATCTATTAGCCGTTAGTTGCAACAATCTGGAATTGGTTACACAAGTTCGCGACGAAGCTGCTCGTAGGGGGCAGGCGCCGCTGAGGGACATGGCTGACAAGTGGATTGCATCGAAGCCACCAGGCTGAACTTTTTGCCTTCTTAAACTACTGTTTCTGTGCCAAGTGCTTTAAAGTTTTCGTCGATCGCAGAAAAAAACTTACTTGCCAAATTTGCTCTTGTTTTTTCAGCAATAATTAGTACTTGATTGATTTTATAACCCAGTTGCTTTGACCAACTAAAGGGTTGGTTAAAGTCGATTCGGAGTCCTTTGATTTTACCGCCTCGTTGTCTTAAACAAACTAGGTGGCTAGAGGAAGAAGTGGCTGGCTTACTTGGTCAAATTTGGTTTATTTTTATGACCCCGTTGCCTTAATTGGTGGCTTGAGGAAGTGGCTGGCTGACTTGGTTAAAGTTGGTTAATTTTTATGACCCCGTTGCCTTAATTGGTGGCGGTTAGAGGGAGTGGCTGGCTGACTTGGTCAAAGTTGGTTAATTTTATGACCCCGTTGCCTTAATTGGTGGCTTGAGGAAGTGGCTGGCTGACTTGGTCAAAGTTGGTTAATTTTATGACCCCGTTGCCTTAATTGGTGGCGGTTAGAGGGAGTGGCTGGCTGACTTGGTCAAAGTTGGTTAATTTTATGACCCCGTTGCCTTAATTGGTGGCTTGAGGAAGTGGCTGGCTGACTTGGTCAAAGTTGGTTAATTTTATGACCCCGTTGCCTTAATTGGTGGCGGTTAGAGGGAGTGGCTGGCTGACTTGGTCAAAGTTGGTTAATTTTATGACCCCGTTGCCTTAATTGGTGGCGGTTAGAGGGAGTGGCTGGCTGACTTGGTCAAAGTGTTTATGACCCCGTTGCCTTATTTGGTGGTTGCTATAGGAGTGAATGGCGGACTTAGAGATAAGGTTTCGGCCTGTGGAGGATATTTTTTATTCTATCGTTATTTGTCGATATTCAGAGTTGTTATTATTGACTTCATTTCAGTGTAAGAATTCATTATCAAGAGAGGCTTAATCATATATCTTGTTCGGAAAAGTTACTTCAATTCCTTCATATCTAAATCTATCAAAAAACGATTAATATTTTATTAACTTTCTGCAATTCAAATTTGTTGCGTATCTTTCTATGATTATGATTTGCAGTACCAGTGTTCCTTTACTATTCTGGTCTGTACATGTTATCTCTTGCGTAGGTGTAAAATCTGGAGATTCTATTTATTGTGCCACAATAATAAAACCATTTCCAATAATGTTGTTTTTCGGTTGCTCTAAAACAAGTGATAATTTTGGTTTAGCGTCAGGTAAGTTCAGTTAAGATTTTTCTCCCAGATTCACTGTTAAAACGTTGCCTATTCGTATTGCACTACTGACATGTTTTTCATCAGTATTATCGAATGCGCAAATTTAATTCCAATCTACTTAAAAATGCGATGATATCCTAGAATTTCACGCAAATTTTCGATTTTAATCTCATTTATTTTATTAGTGCTTCCCTGGTAAATAATATGTTTTTTAATCTCCACCGTAAAGAACTGAAACAGGAAAATATAGTTTTGTCCTGAGGGTTTTACTCAAAAGAAAAACTAAATTAAGTTTTTAAAATTAATTTTCCTTCATAACTAAGGATGTAAAATATAAGAACACTAAATTTTCTTAGCAATTTTCGTCTTAATAATTCACAAAATACCGACTTTCTCCATTTTTAACGACTGATTTGAACGAACGATTTTTAACGACAAAATGAGCAACTTACCTAACGCAATATCATGCAAGGACAGTTTGCACTTTTGGATAGAACTGAATTGTTACAAATCGTTTTGATATATTTGTTAGGTAAATTTCACGATTTGTTGTAATTGAATATGCTTAAAAATCGCGGCCATTTTTGTTTAAATTGTTCGATTAACAACCCCTTGCCGCAGTGAATGAATAGTCAATTACGAGCGTAAAAATCTGAAAAAAAAATTATAGAGATAAAATGACTTGCTTACTTTTACTATGGTGGGCAAGTAATAGTTCGAATTTAAAAGTATTTCTTAAAGCACGGCAACTAGAAATTGGTGACTACTTTTTGAGTTGTTTAAATACATGCTCGAAATATAATTTTAGGTATCAAAAAATTATTAACTTAAAAATAAAAATACTGAATCTGCCAGACCACTATGCATCAATTCTTACTCGATTATCATTATAACAAATAATAGCAATATTAGATTATTATGAGCAAAATGGACAAGACAAAAATTATAAATTGAGTATTATGTTGCCACTGAGAGTTAAGTGTGGTGGAACAAGATCTGTTCAACCTAACCTAACTGTACCTCGCACAAGAAAATAGTGGAGTTAAATAAAAAACTATTTGGGGCAAAAAGTTTTCAAGACGGATAATTGAGATAAATTAGTGTTGAGCTGCAGATTATCATAGATTCATAGAACCATACGGACTATTCTGTACAGCCTGCACGATGAACTCCATGTAAAAAATATTTCTGAGATTCGTCAAAGAACAGAAAACTGCATGGGTTTCTAGAATCTCTACAGGGTTTAGTTTAGTTTAGTAATACAATGGGGGGGGCACAGTGAGTGCATGGCTCGAATCCTACCAATGTTTTAGTGACACGTTTTCACACTTCCTATGGCTAGCTAATAATCAATACACGGCAGCAGATAAAATAATATGATTCGCATGCAAATGACAGGTCTGACTGAAAATCATAAACAAGTAAGAAAATATCAAATATTGATAAATGTACATATAGATACACTTGCATGAATATTTCTTATAGAAAAAGTATTGTATTCCAGTTGCCATTCACAAGTAATGTAATATGTAGATTTTTTATCCAATATGTACACCAGCTGCTTTTAGAAACTAGAAGATAAACTACAGGGTAAAGGTTAGCTTTTGTGATTTCAGTTGGATAGAAGACGGATGTACAAACAAACGCACAACAAAATATATTTAAAATAAAAGCAGAAAAAATAAGGAAACATAATTACGCAATGTACACCTTAGGAGGGCGAGAATATTGGGCGCGTTGACTGTCTCAATGGTTGATAATTGATATCTCGACAGTATCAAAAACCAAATGATTAGAAACTTATAAAACCTTACTAGCTTGTCATACACACAATACAGATTAATGCTTTTTTCACAAGTTTAAACCGAACGAAGAAATCATTTGCCCTCTCTCACCAAGAGTTTTCTTATCACCCCGTTTGATAAGAATGTACACTAGGGTGGGCGTGGAGGAAGGGGTGTACATCGATCGATAATAAAAAGGGGTAAGAGTTGAATGTACACTGCGCTTGAACGAACCTCTATATTTGGATTGGAAGTGGGTTGCTTTTTATCTAGCCCCCACCCCCTCACCACAGGAATTCTAGGCAAACCAATCGTCACAGACCATGCAGGCCTTGTTTACAACCCACTCAAAACAAATTTAATTACTCAAAGTGCGACTATAGAGACAGACTAGAGTGGACAAAAATAAAGTAGTTACATGTAGCATGGCATGACACATGGCAATTGTTTCTTTGGTTTTAACACAGGCGTCAGTTTGTGATTGAAGCGATTTCGACAAAAGTTAGCTTTAATTCTCCTCGGAACTGTCGTCTGACTCCGATGGCACCTCTAGCCCCGGATGTAGAGTGAGCTGCACATTACGGTTAAGGTTAGCGGCCGGATAGAAAGTGCCTTTTAAGTCGAGGAAAGCCACTGGTCCGTGTGGCTCGTCGTTAACATAGTAGGACAGAGTGCCTTTGTCGCAGTCTAGACGCACCCCGACAATGCTGCCTTTGGCAATGCCTCCGTCGCATCGTTCAGCGTGCTCGCCGTTGTGCAAGAACCAGCTGCGCTTGAAGTCAATATACATTGACCAGCCTCGGTTATCGCGGCCTGTTTTTGGTGTTGTGTGTAATGGAAGTCCATTAAAAATGAAACGCATTTGAATTGTATTGTACTTCGGCCCAAATGCATGAAATGGTGCACAAAGACGAAAGAAGAAATAATATAGCTTTTTGCAGCCCTTATGGGCTTACGCGCATTTAATTTAATTCAAGATACGTTTGCCAATATAAACGAGCCTTCTCGCAACCGCGTCTGAGGACTGAGACCACTGGAATGTCAGCATCTCTTCCAAGAAGTTTCAGTGTTGTCGCTTTTCCAGAGCTCTGCTGATAGTCGAAATACTGACAACCAACTGAAACTGTTGGTTCAACTTCTGCTGCATTTACTGCAACGTCAACAGAGGGTTTGTCTCAATTGCATCCAGTAGCAGTTGGACCTGGGGTTCTAACAACTTGCTTTGGAGATTGCCGCCCCTTCGCAGATCTCTTCTGCTAGTGGTTTCAACCCGCTGACGGATGCTGTAAATTGTCTTTTTTGGCATTCAGCAACCTAGCGATGTCCATTGGGTGTTCACCTCTGTCGAGTGCTTCGATCACAAGCTTAGCATATTGTCCACGATTATGGGGCTGATCTTGCTCCTCCGCAGCAGTTGCAAATGAAGCATTCTTCAAAATTTCTATGGTAATTTACGTTAAGTCAATGACATTCAAACCATGACCGATCATTGTTCGAAATTGACAATAAAGCAATTTACCGGGATATAATATTAGAAAACGAACGAGTTGATGAGCGTAAAATAAAATAGTCTATGGTTGTAAGTGAGGGCTTTGCCCCCACACCCCCATTTCCACTTCCCACTCGGATCCTGATGGACAAGTTGACCAATGAAGTTAGCTGGAAGTGAGAAAACATGGCAATGGTCACAGACACGAGGGGGCCTCTGACTTACTTGACTTAGCTGCAGGGCGGTCCGAAGACGCAGCGGGGAGGCGAGCGTCGCCCATTCCGCTAATCCCTGAAAGGGGCCCTCTGAGTTGTCTCGCTGCCTGCGCGGTCTGTGGGGCTCATGTCTATGGCCATTACCATGAATTCTCACTTCCAGACAACCCCCATTGCTTCCGTCCTCACTGCTTTTGTCAGTCATGTCTAAATTGAAATCTAGAGCCGCTATGTACCAAATTGATGCTTGTTGGACTAAATTAAATGCTGCTGTGCCATCCTTGTGACCATAGAGTCATAGACAAAAGCTCCTTTACATTGGCAAACGTATCTTGGATTAAATTAAATGCCGTAAGCCCAAATGGGCTGCGAAAAGCTATGCGCTCGTATTTCTCAATGACTGAGTTTCTCCAAGCTCGAGAATATTATAAAAAAACTCTGCTGCTTACTACTTAATAATAGAAGTAGTAGAAGTATCACTGAATCAGTAATAGTAGCAACTACAGCATGCAGCCTATAGAAAAATCAGAGTCGAATGCAAAATTGATGCATCGTTTTTCTCTGCTGGTTAGCTGTTATAGCAGTAGATTTTCGGTCACGAACTCAAGGATGGATTATGGAAAAGTTCTATACCAGTCTCTTTATAGCCTGCCTAGCTCGAGTCTCTTCTCTCTCTCTCTCTCTTTTCTTTCTCAAGCTCAGCTGCTTTTCGCCAGCCAAATGAGGCGTAACGATATCCCCTGTGCCGCTGAGAGAAAATCTCTTCCACGCCTCAACCCTCGCCTAAGCCAAGTTGCTGGCTGCTGGCCCTTGTCGAATGCTTTAACAAACTCCCCTCTCCCCCCACTTAAGAGTGTGCTAGCTATAGCTAATGTATCCACGGGCCTATATATCTATATAGGTCTAGGCGGCCCCCCTAACTCTATATAGATGGACACGCTAAGTTGCCTTTGGTTCTTCGCTCTCTCTCTTTCTCTCTCTTTCTCCATAGCAATTCTAAAAGCTCAGTTCTGACTCGAAGGTTTTCTCATATATAATATAAGCAGAGAAGGAAAGTAAATCTCAAGGTCAAGGACCCTGGAAACTGCTAATAGCCTTCTTCGGCTTCTAAAGATTCGCGAAAACGCTACTAATGTTCTGCCAAAAAAAGAGATCGACGTGGACTTAGAAGCTCAGAAGCTTCAGACAGAGCAAAGGCTACACTTGACTTTGAAAGAGGACATAAAGTCTGCTCGTCCTATATGTTGATCATTTTAGCGACCCCCAAGACACAGAGTATACGTGCCTGACGATTAGAAAGTCAGGGCTGCTGTAGTACACCGAGTCAGCGGAATGGGCAGAATTACAAGCGATGACGCAATCATTTGATTTTTTTTGGTAAATTATACTCCCACCCTGGTTTATCATAAGCAGCTGATAAACGTTCACTATATGAGAACGGTGTATATTGGCCAACAGTTTCTGTACGATGTATAGCTGGCTCTCATTGTAATAATAATTATGCATCCATCCCTGTATGGAAAACGTTCGCCCTTCTCTGCCAGCGCAATGGAGGATCTGATAGACACACAACCGCTGCCAATCAATTATTCCAATATCTGCACAGGCATGGAGGCAGAGAGATATATAATAGAGATAGAGATGGATATGGGGGGAGATCGCAAGCCAGTCCAGTGCAAAGTTTCGGGCGGGTCTGCATTAAATTTATTAAGTAAACAATATTACTAATATTACTACTACTTAATACAGGACTGATATCTGTAAATTCTGCCTAAGCTTCATGTGGCTCCAAAGCTAATGCAAAATACAGCCTGATAGATATTAATATTTTCTACTTTAGAAAGTGACAAGATGTCAGGCAAAATAGCTAGGCCCAATTAGCAACAGAAACTTGTTAAGTGACCCCTCACCTGTCGAATCACGACATGTAACCAAATGGAGATTGAACTTCTTCACAAGCCTGTCCTTGCTTGTTAACACGCAATCTAAATCTCTCTCTCTTTCCCTGTCAACTTGTCTTGACCTTGCCCATTAGTTGTGCTTTTCTACATGTTTCTGACGAAGGAGCAATTGCAGACAATGCTTTTTTCCGATTTTTTCCAAGACCTTCTGAGCTGCGTGCATGACCTCCTGACAATGGCGCAAAAAATGCTTATGTTTGTTTAAACTATCTGCAATAAATATGTATTTAATGTGACTTATAAGAACTGTTGCTATGTAAGTTGCATGCTGTATTTTCTACCCATGAATAAGCAAGTAAAAATGGACAAGAGACAGTTTGAATAAAGTACATTTATATCAATTATATTCTATAGCCTATACAGTACCAATACTATACAACTATATAAATTTGAAAGTTAATCCTTCGGAAAATATTTGTTAGAAGGAAATGAGTTCGGTTATTAAAGAGAAGCACCGGGTACTGTTGACCTTATTATTACATAGTAGTATGATAGACTTCAATAATTTTTGGCCACTTCGAAATATTCTTAGATTCTGGACCAAACAAGCAGCATTAAATGGGCATGCAGTAATTGGAGTTCAACTCAACTGCAATACAATCTACTCCCTTCGGCTCAGTCCCTATACACTAGTCAAATGCTGAGCGGGGCGATCGGCTCTTTCTATTGCAATTACTTTGAGTTTCCTCTCAACTCTATTCTTTTTCCCTCGCCGTTCATTCACTGCTCTCTTGTGCTTGTTCAGGACGTCTGTGTCGGCGACAGAGAGGGAGAGAAGAGAGGAGGGAGGCCCTGAGCTTGAGCATGCTTGCTCATGGCAAAGCTGCTTGCATTTTATTTACTGTATAGTGGAAACTTTTTAGAACTTTATTAGGCAGAGGGACAACCTATGGGGTTAAGTGGCCTTCCTGCTAGCTGTGCGTGACCTGACAATGCGGTTGAGTATTTTTTTTCAAGAAGAGGCTGCTCAAAAAGAAGAGTTTTGCAATTTCTTCCGGTGTTCCGGGAGGGAAAAATCTTGTTTCCAAATCAACCAGAGACCAATGCCAGAGAAGTTTTTACCTGCATACAATGTCAACAATGTCATTCTTTTCCAGCAAATTTATTCCTACATGCAGTACATGTCTTCCTGGGATATTTCAGGAAGAACATTTTTACGAAATGGAAAATGTGTACAATCATAAGTCTGGAGTAAGTTTTCTTAAAAAAGAAAAAACCTTATAAGGGTGTGATTTTCTTTTTGATATACTAAAATGGTTTGTTTCTTATTTAACCAGATCCAGCTGAGAAGCGGAATCGCTTCTATCTGCTAAATTATCCAGATTCAACCGTTAAATCCAAACTATCTTCGGTCTCGTCTCTATAGAGGGCCTATAGAAACTAGAAAGTGATGCAAATAGAGAGAAAAACGAATTTTTATCATTGACTGACTGTTTAATTTACACACGTGTATAAAGAAAGATTAGAGAGTTGTACGCGCTTATCTGACATGTTCTCTGGAGATGTTGTTTGCTGGAGAGAGGGGGAGAGAGAGCGACATGGTGCAGGTTTAAAGAGTGACTCACCGCAGTTTCTGGATAATGCACCGGACAGGCAGAGAGAGAGAGTGGGAGAGAACAGTGATTGAGAGGAAAGGATGGAGAAATATAGGGCGAAGCTGCAGGTCTGTATATCGCCGTGTTGGCTTCAGTTCAGCTTTCGATTGAAGACAGGCAGGTAGATGATGTAATAATACATGCAAAACACGCGAATGATGCATTGAACCTGCAGCTCTCTGCCTCTCTGCAAGGTCAGTCCAAATATTGTACAATCATCAATCCCATACTCGCATTCGTTGGGAGGAATTTCCAATTCAAAATAAGATTCCGGGAAGGCGCAGACTTACCGACGCCGCTGTCCTACACTGAGTTCGCGTGCATTGGTTCAAGTTCCTTCCTGAACAAGAAATTCCCCATTTTTCCCATGGCTTTAGTCAGCATCCAATTGAACAGCCACTATTGACTGAATGGGCGCGCCATCAATTCTCAAATTCTTCACGTAGTTTTAAGTTTAATAATCGATGGCATTTTACTAATCATTGATTGGTTAGAAGCTAAAATAGCAAGCCAATACCGTTGATATTTTATATTGTTCTTACGCAGTCTGCAGAACTACAATAGCCGCTATCCAACCACTGCCCGGATGCAGTACCACTGACTAATGCTATGCACGCTGTGTTTTACAACCTAACTGGTAACTGCATCCTCAGTGACTGTAGGCAATCAATTTTAGATCTCTGATGACCTCGCCAAGGTAATAAAATCAAGAAGAGAGTCCGTGCATATATACACAACAAGGCAGTGCAGTTCCACTTTGAGTTGTTAGACACGGCGCCATATGCAGCGCGAATGCTTGCATGCTGGAAGTTTGCCAGCTGAGAGAAATGAGTCACGCATTTTTAACAAGGGGGAGAGTTGAGGAGAATGGCGAAACACTGAATTGAATTGAGCAGTTTCTGTGGAGACCCGGGGTCAGAAGGGGTCAGCTGGGATATAATTTAGGTAGTATAAATGGCCATATAAAGGGAATATGCTAATCAATTTCAGGTTGAGCGATGGTTGTATAGGCTACAGACATTTCCTGAAGCAAATGAATTCAGACAGTAGCCTTTTACCCTTCATGAAGACTCAAATAAACCTCCACAACCTCAGCCTCCGGTAACCATGCAGTCTTCAAAGATTCAGCAAGAACCTTTCGTTCCTACATCTTACTAGTAAACCCCCTCCAGACTCGTTCGTTCCGTAAAATTTCCCATCAAAATCTCACCCTAAAAGCTTCTGATTAAACCCTTCTCGCAACTTCACGCCTGCCGCGAAGCTTCTGATTAAACCCTTCTCGCAACTTCACGCCTGCCGCGAAGCTTCTGATTAAACCCTTCTCGCAACTTCACTCCTGCCGCGAAGCTTCTGATTAAACCCCTGAAACAATAAACTCACACAAAGACTAATCAACTACCCAATAATCAAGAATAACCATTCAGAAAATTTTCTCACCAAGTTTTTCATCTTTGCGACAGTCCAAACGAGCAACGCCAAATCCCGGATCTCCTTTGTCGTCGTATCTGTCCACAGTGAACTCCCAGTAGTGAACCCCTCTAGAGAAGCCGGTTGTGCACACAGCGATTCGTTCCTCCAATGACACGGAAGTGACGGTCATGCCCTGATTAGTGAACACCAGCTCCGCGTGCGATTCTTCTGGGGAGAATTGAAAAAACGCCCGACCGGCGGTGCGCAGTTTAACAAAATCGCTGTAGGCTGACTCTCCTGCGGTGTTGTGCGCCTTGACTCGGGCCTGGTAGACCGTGTCGAACTGGAGACCCTGGACACAGCAGATGGTCTCTGGGCCTCGGTAGCAGCGCTGTAATGAATGATGAAGAGACTTGAGATTCTAATCGTTCATTTTCATAGTCCATCAGGTACTTACGCCGTCGCGTTTTATGACTTCGACAAAAAAAATTTAGGACATTGGAAACTTTTGGAAAATTTAAATTGCGGTAGACCAAAACTTTGATATAAGATTTCTAAGAGTTTGAATGTCGCGACTATTGATTTCTTATGATATATAAATGATCGATCGATTAGGATTTTCAGGGATGTCCGATTAGTTGGGATTTCTAGTTACATGTAGTTGGGATTTCTAATCAGTTGGGATTTCTAATCAGTTGGGATTTCACTAAGCCAGCCAGTTCATGTCCTGCCAACATTTCAGCCTTTGCAGTTGTATTTTTTTAACAACAAAAATTCCTATAAAATAGTTGAATTCTATACTCAAAATTCGATTGTAAAAAAGTCGCAATTTGATTTTTTCGAAAATATTACTTTTCTGATTTTCAAAGGAAAATGCCGACAAAGCCATATTGCACCTTCTATAAAAAGATAGAAAAAAATAAATGAAATGGTTATAATGGTCCTAACTAAATTGATGCTTAGCTTAATGGAGTCGCCATGAACCCCCCATGCGCCAAACGGGGCGCTTAAGTTCTAAAAGTACACGATCCGGTCGATCCCACTCGTGCAACACAATCAAAACTTTTTAGTCCAAATAATTCAACAATAAACACCAAAAAATGCGATTTCATCAAAAACTGGAGATATTTTTTAATCTTCCGCACTTTTTGAAGAAGATTCTGCTTCCCAGATAAAATTTTGTGCAGACGTTTTTTTTGGCTTTGAACTGTCGGAAATGCGGAGACGAGAGTCCCCGAGGCAAATGCATTGAGAAATATCGGCTTGCCATCTGTTGACGTTTTTTCTATTTCTACTTAGTGTGTACTTTTTCTGTGCCTTCGACGGATGGAGCAGGCCGCGGTAAGGGCTCTGCATGGGTGAGTGCAGAGAATTCAGGTGTCCCCAACCTAAACCTGCGCACCTTGGCTCTCCGGCTTTGATGAGGTCGCTTCTCGTCTTCTGATAAGATGCTGGGACCTGCAATATCTCTCCTCTTCCCTCGGGGCTTCTTTCTGCTACAAAATCCCAGAGAATTTTTCCATCTATTTTAATCAAGAGATATCAAAATAATAGGCAGTGGGGGGGGGGTACCTGTGCGCAGGTATTTAACTCGACTGACCGAAGCATCAACAGTCATGGCACAATGCACCAGCGCATCTCAGTGAATTTGCTTCATACATTGCAGCGGCAAATATTCATTGACCCCAACGGTCACGGATGAGAAAGAAATAGTGGAAAATCAAATCAACTATACTGTATGCATAATGTAGCTGGGATGGCTGCTAGGTGGAAGGCCAGTCTTTTGGCTGCGCGGGAAGCTGGCGTCTCTCCTCTAATTCTCTTCATCTCTCTCCACTTCGCTGTCAATCAGCCTTTCATCGCGCCTCGCCCTATTTTTGTTGTCCACCTCGGGCGATGGGGGAGGGGGTGGCAGCAGAGGGTGGCGTGACGATGGTGGGACTCTAAGAGATGGCGACAGTCTGCTTTGGGGAGTTTAGGCTTGCAGCTTTAAACTTTTCCCCTCTAATGCTAATTGGGATTTTGGATTGCGGGAAATTGGGCAGGAGAGGGATTGGGTAGGGAAGGGGGTCGGTGCCAGTGTGGACACAGAAGCTCCTTTCTGATTCCAACTCTCTGCTGGCTCTTCTGCCTCTGGGACTCAGCAGATGTCTCTTCTTTATAAATTTGCGCGGCCAATAGACTATTTGGGAATTGGCCCTTAATTGGAAGCCATTTCCTTTTTATGCAGTTTTCTGCAAAGTCTGCACGTTTGGCTGGACTTAAGGTCAATTCTTGTCCTTAAGCCTGACAAGGCTACAAATAGACGGCTCAAATGGACGTTTATCTAATCCATGGGCTAGAAAAAGTTGGCAAAATGAAGGAGTTTAAAGGAGTAGCTAATATTTGCCCAGTTCTGTAGCAACACGGAGCTAAAGTTAATTTCGTTAAAACCCCAGCTTCTAAACATTCGACCCTCCCCACTATCCAGGGCAATAAAACCATTGCTGCAAATTGCACCTAAACCCTGCCCCCGCTATCCAGGGCAATAAAAACATTGCTGCACATTGCACCTAAACCCTGCCCCGCTATCCAGGGCAATAAAAACATTGCTGCACATTGCACCTAAACCCTTCCGCGCTATCCAGGGCAATAAAAACATTGCTGCATATTGCACCTAAACCCTTCCCGCTATCCAGGGCAATAAAAACATTGCTGCATATTGCACCTAAACCCTTCCCGCTATCCAGGGCAATAAAAACATTGCTGCATATTGCACCTAAACCCTTCCCGCTATCCAGGGCAATAAAAACATTGCTGCATATTGCACCTAAACCCTTCCCGCTATCCAGGGCAACAAAACAAAATGATTTGAACGCATCCAATGGACGCTTCGATTCTTCCGCGATAGGGGCGATAAAATTAAAATACAAGCTAATTTCAACGAGAAGCGATCATTCACTATCCAGGCAATGAAGTCACGTTCAACTAACTCACTTTGAACCCGGCGCCCTTCCGTCGTCCATTTCAAGCGTGTAGAATTCGGCCTGCGAACCGGGACAGGGACTCCAGCAAACTGTGA
>NIVC01002928.1:0-50000 GCA_002269645.1 Macrostomum lignano
CTGCCTACGCTGAAACGAAGGGCCTAGCTGCGTCCAGCCTAGTCTATGAGCCATAGACTATAAAGGATAAGCTAGGATTGGCTAGTCATATGGTCATGTCATATGGCTCAGAAGCTCAGAAGGTATAAAAATAAAAGAATACGACGCATAGACCAATCGATTCTCACATTGGATGGCTTTTTATCACTTTGCTTGTCCTTTATTGTCTATGGCCCATAGACTAAGGCTGCACGCAGCCAGGCCCTTCGCAGTCAGCGTAGGCAGGATTCTCACTTTGGATGGCTTTATTCTCAGTTAGGCTGGCAAAAGCAATACTACTATACGATGATTCTAACTACCAGACCCAGTTCGTCTAGCTACATAAGTATAGAGTTAAAGACTGATCGGCTCACTTCTGAAGTGTAAAGATATGTACAGATTTTTTGGCAGCAATTTCGTAAGCTGAAGCTGCGTAGTGGCTGAAAGTAAAGCAAACAAAGCTGAAAGCTATGTAGTTATTGTTACTATGGTTTACCATACTAACAACGCTTCAGTCAAAGATTGATTGTTTAACGATGATTGAAAATATTCACTCGATAGTCTATGGTACAGTTGGAATCGCTCCATAGCGCTTCCTATGGCAGTGTCGATGTCGTTGTCGATGTCTATGGCCAAAACCTGCGCAGTCTAGGACGTTTCTGATTCGCTGAGACATCGTTAAACAACGCTTCAGCGTTAAACAATGCTTCTAGTCGAGTATGCTAAACGATAGTGACAATAAGTCTATACATACGGTACTATCGTTAAACAATAAGCAAAGATCACTCGTGGCTACGCCACTCGTGATTTTGCTTATTGTTTACCTCTAGTACCGTATGTATAATCTCCCATTGTATCCTTTTGGCACTTTGTCTATGGCACTTTGAAAGAGCAGCAAAGATCATTAGTCAATCGTCTATGGTACAACTAGAGAGGATAGTAAAGACGACTAGCCAATCTGTCATGAATTAATCACTAGTGGATTTTGAGCTTTCCATAGCTACTTCCATAATTCCATATTGCCAATAGAAAAATGAGCTGTATAACTTGCGACGAAAATATTCCTGGTGGAGAAATATTCGGACTCTCCACGGACGATTTATGGCTTTTGTCACCCGAGAGTCGATCAATCGCTTTGGTCTGGAGATTGACAATTTGGATGTGTGGTCCAGTACCAAAGTGCTGCCTGAGCTGCAACTAGCAAAGATCTGCAAACGCTGGACCGGATTGACAATGAATCTGTGCCGAAATCGACCGACACTCAACGAAAACTTCACGTGGCAAGGTTCCGCCAGTTCCTCAATGAGAAAGGGACTAAACGGGAGTTTTAGCGTGTACCGGATCGATTCCTGAACGGTTATCTGAGGCTTTTCTATTTTGAAAGCAGGATGGAGCACACTACGTGCTGACGTCTTTCATCTGTTATCGTGCGGCCATTCAACGGCACCTGGAATCCCCGTCCGTCAAACGCCAGGTGAACATCACTACCGGAGAATTATTCAAGCGTTGCAACGGAATTATTGTCGAACTTATGGGTGACAGAGGAACAAAACTACTCATTCGTTGTTTTTGTTGTTATGCGCCGTTGTCATGTTTCGATTCTTTTCTATAGCCTAATGCATTCATTAATTTTCCGGCAGCAATTGAAATGTTTCCAAAAGGCTTAATTTACTGTCGAAAACCATAGAAAATCAGCTAGCGCAACTGCTGCCAAACAACATGTGTAAATCGTTACTATGGCAGAGGCTATTAGTAAGATAGTCTTGAGACAGCTAGGTAAATTTATATTAAAATATAGAGATTATTCTTCAATTCTAATTTGAAATTTTCCTTTAGACTGCAGCTTTAAGGATTTATACTAATAGAACAGTTAATTTCATATTTTAACATCCTCCTTTTCTCTCCCATTTTCAAGCTAAAAGAAGAGCCTGCTTTTGTTAGTTTATTAAAATGAGTCTAAAGCCCCGTGTAAACAGCCAGGAAACCAAGTCTACATGTAGTCTAGGAAAAACCATAATCATATGAAACAAGCACTGGGAATTTTAAATGAGCTTACAGGATTTAAATGAGCTTACAGGATTTAAATGAGCCAACTCTTCAAGGCACAGAGTGTGCACATGCCTGACGATTAGAAAGTCAGATGGCCGCTGTACACCCCGTGTGAGCGGTGTATGAGTGCGTGTCTGTGTACCGCAGTATTGTTGCATTTGTGTGTGCTCAGGAGTCAGCGTAATGGGCAGAATTGCCTCAGCGATGGTTGCGGGACGATGTCGCCGGAAGCGTTGCGCCATGGGTACCTACCCACATGCCCTCCTGCAATTATTTTTACTTAGGCTTACAGGAAGTGCAAACTGGGAGAGCACTTCAAAACGACCTGCTCGACTTACTTCGTTCTCTTTGACATGTACATGTAGTTTAACTGGAGCTGTAGTATGGAACACAGACAGTTGAAGCATCACGCTGCACTTTATTTTCTTAGAAATAAGCCTGGGGCCGCTCAGGAACGTCATGTTTATTGTATCGCCAGTGCATTCAGTATGCTCACGAAAAAATCTGATTTTTGTCGGCTTAAACCAGTGAGCCGAAGTCAAGGCAGTTGGCATGAGAGGCGCAGGTTCGAGCCTGGCCCAATTCAAGCAAAGAAAATTTGACAGAGAGAGGTAGAGTTTGAGCGCGTCAATTCAACGAGCCAAGCCATGCATATCCGATTTTGCATTCGAGTCCTGAACAGATAGGTAGCGGAACACCGAGTTGCCCATCCAGTCGCCAAGCTTCCTGATCATCGACAGTGGAACACCGAGCTGCCCATCCAGTCGCCAAGCTTCCTGATCATCGGCAGTGGAACACCGAGCTGCCCATCCAGTCGCCAAGCTTCATGATCATAGGCAGCAGAACACCGAACTGTATGGCTACTTTAGCGCCGCCCCGCCGCAGCCAATGAACTCACATGGCGTCAAACCCGCCGATGTGCACAGCGAGCGAAGCCTACCGTCAAAACCGCAAGCCGTCAGAGGCATGTTTAAGCATTCATTTATATACTTATATAATATACGATATTTCGTATATTCCTGTTTTCTGACTAATTCAAAATCTTCATTTAACTTCACTTTCTTTTATTGCTACTCTTCAGTAGTGCCGCAACGCTTCATTTGCTCAGGTAGGCTCTCTCGTATGGCTTTACTTCTTGCGTACTTAGTATAATTGCTCCTTGTTTGCACGAGCGAGTGAGGTTCATACTCTTTTCCAGATAGCAGTCGAAATTCATTAGAAGTAGCCTCGTACATCGACTCGATAAGATAAACGAGCGATTTTGAGGAAGAAAATTTAGGGATTACGGCAGTACCTGTAATACGTCGTACGGCAGGCTCTCCTAAAAATACACAAGTGCCAGAGCCAATAGCCTCCGGTTCTAGAAGGTCTCCAGGCAAACTTATTAACCTCGGCCTCTCCGTTCGTCTGGATCGGGATCGTCTACGATTAAATAGAAAATTTAGGGTAAGGGAAAACTATAATAAACATTTTAGGTAGCACAGGTTGCACTAATAGGAGTCGTGCCTCAATATATAATGCCAACTATGTTCGCAAGCTTGAAAATACACACGAAATATATATAAAACAATAATTAAGATTTACAAGTACTTATTTAGATAATAAGCTTGAAAATTTCATAGGATAAATTAACTTGATCATTAAAACAAGGCTTATTGCTATAACGCGTCACATTGGTCGATTTCAACCAGACAAAAACTGGGAACAAATAAAAAGAAGTTTCTAGTTTTTAATTTAGCTTTAAGTTTAGATGACACAAGTATCATTGTTTATCTATGGCCTGTGCATCAATATCATTGTTTATCTATGGCCTGTGCATCAATAAGTATCATTGTTTATCTATGGCCTGTGCATCAATATCATTGTTTATCTATGGCCTGTGCATCAATATCATTGTTTATCTATGGCCTGTGCATCAATAAGTATCATTGTTTATCTATGGCCTGTGCATCAATATCATTGTTTATCTATGGCCTGTGCATCAATATCATTGTTTTTCTATGGCCTGCGCATCAATAAGTATCATTGTTTATCTATGGCCTGTGCATCAATATCATTGTTTATCTATGGCCTGTGCATCAATATCATTGTTTTTCTATGGCCTGCGCATCAATAAGTATCATTGTTTATCTATGGCCTGTGCATCAATAAGTATCATTGTTTATCTATGGCCTGTGCATCAATATCATTGTTTATCTATGGCCTGTGCATCAATATCATTGTTTTTCTATGGCCTGCGCATTAATAAGTATCATTGTTTATCTATGGCCTGTGCATCAATAAGTATCATTGTTTATCTATGGCCTGTGCATCAACATTATTGTTTATCTATGGCCTGTACATATAATAGCATTGTTTATTTATGGGTAAACAATATATATATATATATTTATTGTATATATTGAATGTACATTAATATTATTGTTTATCTATGGCCTGAGCATCAATATATGTACAGAATATGGCCTTCACAATACCCAGCGCCTCAAAAGAAAGTCATTACAGTCATCTAATTTGGGACACCTATTATAGACTTTCAACCTTGGAGATTCGTTGCTAATTTGGCAGAACAAAAGCAATGAAAGAAACTGAAAATACAGAAATACAGCCTTAAATCAAAACAGCTGGCTGCGTGGTACAACTAACGCCAACAACAACATCGGCAACATTATTGACAGCGGCAGTTTCAACCTCGACTTCGCCTTCGCCGTCGCCCTCGCTTTCGCTGACTGACGGTGGCGATTTACGCTTGCTGCCGCCGACGACACCGCCGCCGGCGCTGCTGCACACGGCCGGATCCGTCAGGAATCGCCTGGCCAGAGCCACCCGGCACAGCCGCTTGTTGCGCTCCGCCTCCTCGTAGACGAAGCCGCTGCCAACTCGCAAGCGCATCCGGGTGGCCGCCAGGGCGTCTGCGGCGGCAGCCACGTCGGGTGTCAACTGCGACTCTGTCGACGACGACATGGACTGCAGCATCTCGAACTTGACCGCCAGGCCCATGGAGGCGGCGGTCTCGTGCAGCTGGCGCACCGGGTTGCGGGGCGGCTCGGCCAGGAAGTCGCGCATCGGCTCCGACATGAGGCGGCGGATCAGCGACCAGGCGGCCGACAGCGACCAGCCGGAATCGGCGAAGACGGCGCCAACCAGGGACTCGACTAGGTCGCCAAGAGCCTGGGTTGATTATGAGACGAGGAGGGCAGATGACACAAATAAAATTGGAAAGAAGTGACTCCAAACCACTCTTAAAACAACGAGATGTCACGATGCAAGTCATCAAAGAGTTGCTCAAGAGTCACGAGTCGTATCTGAGGCGTGCTTAGAGTCGCTATAGAGTCACTGGATTGTGTTTGAAGAAGCGCATTTGCGTCGCGCTTGTGACGCAACAGTTCGCCTCTCCGTCGCATTTGACGCGTTTTGAGTCGCTTAAAAAGTCGCAAGACTCGCCCCACAGTCGCTAGAGTCACCAGTGAGTTGTTTGCAACGACTTTTTAGTGATCATTGTCATGGTATCGTTTTTAACGGATACTCTACTCATGCACACAATCACACAGGGTGTACAGCGACACCCTTCAACCGACTAAACTCATGACACAAACTCATATTCGTCCACAGTCTATTGGTCAAACTGTACATATCGGTAGTTACCGAACGTCCCTGGACTCACCTTGACGGCGGACAGACGGACAACCCGAGCTGCGTCGGCTCCAGCATCGGCCACGAACTGGTCGCTCAGCCTTCGGAACCGGTCCGGGCCATCGAACTGGGCGGCGCTTTCTCGATATTCCATAATGAGATCTTGCAGCGGCTCGTCCATCGAGAGCAGGTGCGACTCGAGGCCGTGTGACACGGCCACTGCGGCAAAGAGATTGTTGTTGGTCAGCGACATTCGGAGATCCGTGACGGCACCTGATTGAAGGAAATTTCAATAGCTAATCAGAATACTCCAACTAAAATGGCAGCCAATCAGAATGATCTAACTGGAATGGCAGCCAATCAGAATGATATAACTGGAATGGCAGCCAATCAGAATGGTCCAACTGGAATGACAGCCAATCAGAATAGTCCAACTGGAATGACAGCCAATCAGAATAGTCCAACTGGAATGGCAGCCAATCAGAATGATATAACTGGAATGGCAGCCAATCAGAATGGTCCAACTGGAATGACAGCCAATCAGAATAGTCCAACTGAAATGACAGCCAATCAGAATGGTCCAACTGGAATGACAGCCAATCAGAATAGTCCAACTGGAATGACAGCCAATCAGAATAGTCCAACTGAAATGACAGCCAATCAGAATAGTCCAAATGGAATGACAGCCAATCAGAATGGTCCAACTGAAATGACAGCCAATCAGAATGGTCCAACTGAAATGACAGCCAATCAGAGTCACACGCGGGACTCACCCGGCGAGCCAGTGTCCATGCAGTCGCAGACAGCGTAATGCGTCACCAAATAATCAATAACGGCATCGCCAAGGAACTCCAATCGTTGGTAGCAGTCGGTCACGTGATTCCACGTGAATGTCGAGTGAGTCACAGCCGACAGGAGAAACTCTCGCCGACGAAACTTGTAGCCGAGCTTCACCTCCAGCTGGTCGAGATCCGCCATCCCCCAAAACTTAACAAAATCGGGTGATTCGACGCCGATTTCGCCCGGCAACAGAAGCGTCGTAGCGGCCGGTTCCGCCGGGGTCGGCAGCGAGGCCGATGGAACGCCGAGCCAGCGCAAGAAGGCGTCGGCGGCGTCGCCACCGCAGGCAGACAGGATGAGGCCAGTCAGAGCTTCGGCCACGTCAGCGACACTTTTGTCGGCCAAATTGCAGCACCAGCGTCGGTTGGCAGAGCTAGCGTCGGCGGTGGGGTCGGCGTCGGGTCGGGCGCACGGCGGCTGATAGTTCTCCGGCTTGTTGGCGTCCTGCATGCGTCGGAGCAGAAATTCTTCAGTGCCTCACCTTACCTAATTATTCCGTAGGTGACTTAAGTAGGTCCCCACCTGTCCATCACTAAGCCACACCTGTCCATCACTAAGCTACATCTGTCCCTAACTAAGCCACACCTGTCCCTAACTAAGCTACATCTGTCCCTAATCAAGCCACACCTGTCCCTAATCAAGCCACACCTGTCCCTAATCAAGCCACACCTGTCCCTAATCAAGCCACACCTGTCCCTAATCAAGCCACACCTGTCCCTAATCAAGCCACACCTGTCCCTAATCAAGCCACACCTGTCCCTAACTAAGCCACACCTGTCCCTCACTAAGCCACACATGTCCCTAATCAAGCCACACCTGTCCCTAATCAAGCCACAGCTGTCCCTAACTAAGCCACATCTGTCCCTAATGAAGCCACACCTGTCCCTAATCAAGCCACACCTGTCCCTAATCAAGCCACACCTGTACCCAACCTACCTGAGCGAACACGAAGCGATGCAGACGCTTCTCCTTGGCCGCACAGTGCAGGAAAGCATTGCGAATCTCACGCATTCGCAGCCGGGTGAGGCGGCCCTCCGACACGGTGTGGTCGCTATCATGGAACAGGCGGGTGCTGACGGTGAATTTCAGCCGAGCATCGCCCAGGGTCTCCAACAGCTCCATGCTGTGAAAGTCGTTGGCGTGGGTCAGCGTGACCGCTTGGAGGCAGCCGGTGAGGGTCAGACCTGACCCGCTGTCGGGGGAGCGGAAACTGGAGGGGGCAGGTGGGGGGGGGGGCGGAAGTGAAGTTGGCGCAACAAAAGATTTGGGAATGCGATTACATGCAATACTGTAGAGCAAGAGAAGTGAGGAGTCAGAGTGCGAAGTAAGGAATCAGAGTGCCAAGTAAGGCATCAGAGTGCCAAGTAAGGCATCAGAGTGCCAAGTAAGGCATCAGAGTGCCAAGTAAGGCATTTAGAGTGCCAAGTAAGGCATTAGAGTGCCAAGTAAGGCATTTAGAGTGCCAAGTGAGGTATCAGAGTGCCAAGTAAGGCATTTAGAGTGCCAAGTGGGGCATTTAGAGTGCCAAGTAAGGCATCAGAGTGCCAAGTAAGGTATTAGAGTGCCAAGTGAGGAGTCAGAGTGCCAAGTGATGAATCAGAGAGCCAAGTGAGGCATCAGAGTGCCAAGTGGGGCATCAGAGTGCCAAGTAGGGCATCAGAGTGCCAAGTAAGGCATCAGAGTGCCAAGTAAGGCATTTAGAGTGCCAAGTGAGGTATTAGAGTGACAAGTAAGGCATTTAGAGTGCCAAGTGAGGCATCAGAGTGCCAAGTGAGGCATCAGAGTGCCAAGTGAGGCATCAGAGTGCCAAGTGATCAGAGTGCCAAGTGAGGCATCAGAGTGCCAACTGAGGAGTCAGAGGGCCAAATGAGGCATTAGAGTGAATAGATAACCGTCAGCTAGTCTCACCCATTTGCAACAATCCATTCCATAACGTCAAACTTCATAAGAGCCCGCTGTTCCACAGACAGTTGCTGATCAGCCGCACGACTACAGCCAGAGTAGATAAGTCGCGGGTTCGAATCCACAGCGCAGCCAGTTGACAGCGGAGCCGATTGAAGCAGGGACATGAGCTCGCAGCCTAGCAGCAGCTGGTTAATCCGGTACACAATGGCTGGCATGGCTCTCAGCTGACACCAAAGTCGCACTTGAATGCCGGGCATCGCCAAGAGGCGGCTAACCCGGTCAACGCTGGTCTTGTTCTGTCGAGATAGCAGGCGAGCCATGCGACCTTTGGCTGCATTGGGGTTGTACACCAGAGCGTCCAGATGGGGCGTGCGGCTGAACTCAACCAGGCCGTTGGGTCGGATAGAGGTCACATAGTGCCTGGGGTGGCCGGGTTGCCAGGATTTTAAAATTGCTATTCTTTATAAGTAACAGATTCTTAGGTAGTTTATAGGGTAGATTCTCTGTGGTAATTTATAGGGTAGATTCTGTGGTAGTTTATGGGGTAGATTCACTATGGTAGTTTATGGGGTAGATTCTCTGTGGTAGCTTATGGGGTAGATTCTCTATGGTAGTTTATGGGGTAGATTCTCTGTGGTAGTTTATGGGGTAGATTCACTATGGTAGTTTATGGGGTAGATTCTCTGTGGTAGCTTATGGGGTAGATTCTCTATGGTAGTTTATGGGGTAGATTCTCTATGGTAGTTTATGGGGTAGATTCTCTATGGTAGTTTATGGGGTAGATTCTCTGTGGTAGCTTATGGGGTAGATTCTCTATGGTAGTTTATGGGGTAGATTCTCTATGGTAGTTTATGGGGTAGATTCTCTGTGGTAGTTTATGGGGTAGATTCTCTGTGGTAGTTTATGGGGTAGATTCTCTGTGGTAGTTTATGGGGTAGATTCTCTGTGGTAGTTTATGGGGTAGATTCTCTATGGTAGTTTATGGGGTAGATTCTCTGTGGTAGTTTATGGGGCAGATTCTCTGTGGTAGTTTATGGGGCAGATTCTCTGTGGTAGTTTCTGGGGTAGATTCTCTGTGGTAGTTTATGGGGTAGATTCTCTATGGTAGTTTATGGGGTAGATTCTCTGTGGTAGCTTATGGGGTAGATTCTCTATGGTAGTTTATGGGGTAGATTCTCTATGGTAGTTTATGGGGTAGATTCTCTGTGGTAGTTTATGGGGTAGATTCTCTGTGGTAGTTTATGGGGTAGATTCTCTGTGGTAGTTTATGGGGTAGATTCTCTGTGGTAGTTTATGGGGTAGATTCTCTGTGGTAGTTTATGGGGTAGATTCTCTGTGGTAGTTTATGGGGTAGATTCTCTATGGTAGTTTATGGGGTAGATTCTCTGTGGTAGTTTATGGGGCAGATTCTCTGTGGTAGTTTATGGGGTAGATTCTCTGTGGTAGTTTATGGGGTAGATTCTCTGTGGTAGTTTATGGGGTAGATTCTCTATGGTAGTTTATGGGGCAGATTCTCTGTGGTAGTTTATGGGGCAGATTCTCTATGGTAGTTTATGGGGCAGATTCTCTGTGGTAGTTTATGGGGTAGATTCTCTGTGGTAGTTTCTGGGGTAGATTCTCTGTGGTAGTTTATGGGACAGATTCTCTGTGGTAGTTTGTACTCACCAGGACTTTGTCCCCCTGTCCTGCAGCCGCTGTACCAGAACTCCAGGCTTCAGCACGTCGCGATTGGCAGCGACCTCCACAATGGCCGGTCCAATCAGTGGGTCCGGGCTGGTCAGGTGGCTGAGCAGGTCCCAGTCTATACTGCCATTGGGCTGGTTGTCTAAATCGCTCCGAACCACCGCAATCAGCTGACAGATGGGCTCCACAGCTCCGTCTGGGTGCTCTGATTCTGCCTCATTGGGGCTGTCATGGGGAAGGAAGTCAATTTAATTATTATTAAACCGATATGTTTCGTACAACACGTTTTTTAGGGAAACAAAAACTGTTTATACTAGGGAGGGTTGAAGCCTAGTGGTTAGAGCGTCGGACTCACGGCTGAAAGGTCGGGGGTTCGATTTCTTTCTGCCCGTCGAACTACTAAGGGAAGATTTTGAGAGAACTAAAGAGACTAGCTAAGGATGTCCGGCAGTTTAGGTTTGCCCCATTATTGAGAAGCTTGATAAAAAAATCTGACATAGTCGCAACAGGACGTTCATAGTCGTCTGGTGTCCTCTTTTGAAGGTTCAGAAGCACCGCCTGGGTAAAAAGCCAGTGACCAAGAAAGTCAGAGCTGATGCAAACTGTTTTACTGTTAATTTATGGAGGGCTGAAGCAACTATTAATTGAGATTCCTAAGAACATGTCTACCATCATCCGCGTGCTGTTCAGAGTAATAATAATGATAATGATAATAATAATTGATTATTATCAGCTGTGACAGTAAATCTTCAGATCTGCCTTAGTGAGCAGATGTGCAACCGACAGCTCAGCCGCAGCTATTGCGCGGTGCATCTGAAGGCTGCGTACGGCTGTTCAGTCCAAGGACTGGGGGGTCGCCACACACAGCCTCAATTACCCCAGCTAATGCTGGCACCCATTTTACAGCTGGGAGAACTGAAGCAATGCAGAGTTGAGTTGTCTTGCTCAAGGATACAAATTGTTCCAGTAGGATCGGGAATCGAACCCCCGACCTTCCAGTCGTGAGTCTGACGCTCCAACCACTAGGCTACAACCCCCCTTCCTCCTCCCTTCCTTCCGGACGCACCCGCCGCCGCTAGGAGGCCAATAAAATCTCAGGCCCTTCATCTGCACCGGCTCGTGCCACCGCAGCATCAGGCGGGTCAGAGGCGCCTGGGCGGCAACCAGCTGGGCCAGTTGACCCTCCGTCAGCCTCAGCGCCTGGCCGGGTCCTGGACGGAATTCGGCCGGCTCGCATCCGAGAAACAGCGGAAAAGCGAGGCTGTCGGGTAGCGGAGCGCCGCAGGTAAGCAGGGCGGGCTGCCAGTCGCAGGGGGGCAGGTGAAGGCCCGGCAGCTTCACGTCCAGCCTGTGACAGTAGAACAGTGGAGCTGCTGTTGAGGTGTGGCTGTCGCTGCCACTGTCGAAGGCAATCTGGTGCCCGATGGCAGCTGAGGAGCTGCTGGCTCTGGCGACGGGTTTCGGCAGCCAGGCGTGACGGCCGCGCGTGCCCTGCAAGGCATGAGACGTGTGGAGAATTTGTGCTGTACAAATCTTGGTGAAGGGGGATTTCAAGCAAGTGAATCTGGGGCCGTGGAGTCGTGGAATCTCGGAAAGATGGAATTTTGGAGAATCTCCGGAAAGAGGGAATTTCGGAGAACCTCGAAAAGAGAGAATTTTATAAGAATCTTGGGAAGGGGGAATTAAGAGAATCTTGGGAAGGGGGAATTAAGAGAATCTTGGGAATGGGGAATTAAGAGAATCTTGGGAAGGGGGAATTAAGAGAATCTTGGAGAGGAAATTTAGGAAAACCTTGAAAAGAGGAGATTTAGAAGAATCTAAGAAATAGGGAAATTCCGAGAATATTGAAAGGTGAATTTCTGAAAAAGCTTTTAAAGGCAATAGACAGTGGTTTTGGAAAATCAATCTCAGTGTCACCTGTCCCGGCTCGTAGCTGCGCAGTTCTTCCACGGCGCAGCGAGCCTCCCGCTCACTCGGCAGCAGGTGATCGTCCAGTTCGCCCGTCTTGTGCAGGAGGCGCACCGCCTCCAGAGCGGCAGATCGTCTGGCATCATCGGCGGAGAGTCGGTCACCCCGGCACTGCACCGGCTGCACAATGGGGCAGGGCCTGGGCAGGAACAGGCGGCAGCGATAGCGGCCCGAGGTTGGGTTCAGCGCGGTGTCGAAGTACGGCGATGGGGGCCTGGTGCAGCCCATGGAGGCCAGCCTAGTGGTGTACCTAAGCGGTTGGAGAATCAGTCGGATGTTACTGTGTCTGTCTGTCTGTCTGTCTGTCTGTCTGTCTGTCTGTCTGTCTGTCTGCTTGTCTGTCTGTCTGTCTGTCTGTCTGCTTGTCTGTCTGTCTGTCTGTCTGTCTGTCTGTCTGTCTGTCTGTCTGTCTGTCTGTCTGTGTCTGTCTGTCTGTCTGTCTGTCTGTCAGTCAGTCTGTCTGCTTGTCTGTCTGTCTGTCAGTCAGTCTGTCTGCTTGTCTGTCTGCCTGTCTGTCTGTCTGTCTGTGTCTGTCTGTCTGTCTGTCAGTCAGTCTGTCTGCTTGTCTGTCTGTCTGTCAGTCAGTCTGTCTGTCTGTCTGTCTGTCTGTCTGTCTGTCTGTCTGTCTGCATGTCTGTCTGCCTGTCTGTCTGTCTGTCTGTCTGCATGTCTGTCTGCCTGCCTGTCTGTCTGTCTGTCTGTCTTTGTCTTTTATAAAAACTGCAGGTCGGCAGTCATGTCAGAGCACACACCGGTTAATCAGGCTCACGGCAGTCTTCAGCCCGACTTTGGCTCCGGTAGAGGCCACTTCGTAATAAGCCGGGTGATCGCTCCGGACGCTCAGGTCCAGCGGTGCGGCGCCTTCGCTGGCGTCAGCTGTTGAAGCCGTCGCCCCTGATTCGTCGGGCTGAATGGATTAAGAAGAAGTGCAGATCCATGACTCAACAGTCGCCTCTCCGTCGCTTTATAGCCGCTTCAGTCATTAAAAAGTTACAAGAGTCGCCCCAGAGTCTCTAGGGTCACCAGTGAGTTGTTAGCAATGACTCTTTAGCGATTCTTGTCACTGTAACGTTCTCAAAGGAGATATTCTAGACCATTTAAACTCATTTTAATACAGAGAATCGAATTCAAAACAATCCCTATCTCATAGTCATATCCCAAACCAAAAGCGATTGCCTCCATTATCATTTCATTCCTTTTCTTAGCACCAGAGGCGCCAGCACCAGAGGCGCCAGCACCAGAGGCGCCAGCACCAGAGGCGCCAGCACCAGAGGCACCAGCACCAGAGGCGCCAGCACCAGAGGCGCCAGCACCAGAGGCGCCAGCACCAGAGGCGCCAGCACCAGAGGCGCCAGCACCAGAGGCGCCAGCACCAGAGGCGCCAGCACCAGAGGCGCCAGCACCAGAGGCGCCAGCACCAGAGGCGCCAGCACCAGAGGCGCCAGCACCAGAGGCGCCAGCACCAGAGGCGCCAGCACCAGAGGCGCCAGCACCAGAGGCGCCAGCACCAGAGGCGCCAGCACCAGAGGCGCCAGCACCAGAGGCGCCAGCACCAGAGGCGCCAGCACCAGAGGCGCCAGCACCAGAGGCGCCAGCACCAGAGGCGCCAGCACCAGAGGCGCCAGCACCAGAGGCGCCAGCACCAGAGGCGCCAGCACCAGAGGCGCCAGCACCAGAGGCGCCAGCACCAGAGGCGCCAGCACCAGAGGCGCCAGCACCAGAGGCGCCAGCACCAGAGGCGCCAGCACCAGAGGCGCCAGCACCAGAGGCGCCAGCACCAGAGGCGCCAGCACCAGAGGCGCCAGCACCAGAGGCACCAGCACCAGAGGCACCAGCACCAGAGGCGCCAGCACCAGAGGCGCCAGCACCAGAGGCGCCAGCACCAGAGGCGCCAGCACCAGAGGCGCCAGCACCAGAGGCGCCAGCACCAGAGGCGCCAGCACCAGAGGCGCCAGCACCAGAGGCGCCAGCACCAGAGGCGCCAGCACCAGAGGCGCCAGCACCAGAGGCGCCAGCACCAGAGGCACCAGCACCAGAGGCGCCAGCACCAGAGGCACCAGCACCAGAGGCGCCAGCACCAGAGGCGCCAAAGCGAGTGTCTTACCTCAGAGTCCTCATCCGACATGGCATCAAAAGCGGCCCGCATTTTAAGCAGGCTGCGTTGAACCGCTTCGTCCAGCCACTGATAATAGACCAGCTTGGACTTGCAGTCGTTCTCCTCGTCCTCATTTACCAGCATAACGTAACGCGACTTAACAGCTCTGGCGCGTCCTTTCGACTGGACGTAGGAACGAAACTCTGGCGGGAAGTTGAACTTCACGACCAGATTGCACTGCCGGACGTTCATGCCTTCCTCGATGACTCGGGTGGCAATGAGTGTGTTGACTTCTCCTGTGCGGAACTGCTTGAGCACGCGGTCCTGCTGGGATAGAGACATCGCCACCTGGTTTGACTGCTCGCTGGACAGGCCGTGACCGGTGACGAACTCAGGCCGGAGGAAGCTCAGGTCGCTTTTGTAGCCGGTCATCTTTTAATTGGCGTAGCAACAAAACTCGACAGTTATTTTAGGCTATTTCCAGATCCCCGATGCTTGATTTCCAAATCCCAAATACCAGATGCTTGATTTTCAAGTCCCAAATATCAGATGCTTGATTTCCTGATCCCAAATACCAGATGCTTAATTCCAGATCCCAAATACCAGATGCTTGATTCGAGATCCCAGATCTCAGATGCTAGATCCCAAACACTAGATGCTTGATTCCAGATCCCAAATACCAGATGCTTGATTCCAGATCCCAAATACCAGATGCTTGATTCCAGATCCCAAATACCAGATGCTTGATTCCAGATCCCAAATACCAGATGCTTGATTCGAGATCCCAGATCTCAGATGCTAGATCCCAAACACTAGATGCTTGATTCCAGATCCCAAATACCAGATGCTTGATTCGAGATCCCAGATCTCAGATGCTAGATCCCAAACACTAGATGCTTGATTCCAGATCCCAAATACCAGATGCTTGATTCGAGATCCCAGATCTCAGATGCTAGATCCAAAATACTAGATGCTTGATTCCAGATCCCAAATACCAGATGCTTGATTCGAGATCCCAGATCTCAGATGCTAGATCCCAAACACTAGATGCTTGATTCCAGATCTCAAATACCAGATGCTTGATTCCAGATCCCAAATACCAGATGCTTGATTCGAGATCCCAGATCTCAGATGCTAGATCCCAAACACTAGATGCTTGATTCCAGATCTCAAATACCAGATGCTTGATTCCAGATCCCAAATACCAGATGCTTGATTCGAGATCCCAGATCTCAGATGCTAGATCCCAAACACTAGATGCTTGATTCCAGATCTCAAATACCAGATGCTTGATTCCAGATCCCAAATACCAGATGCTTGATTCGAGATCCCAGATCTCAGATGCTAGATCCCAGACACTAGATGCTTGATTCCAGATCCCAAATACCAGATGCTTGATTCCAGATCCCAAATACCAGATGCTTGATTCGAGATCCCAGATCTCAGATGCTAGATCCCAAACACTAGATGCTTGATTCCAGATCTCAAATACCAGATGCTTGATTCCAGATCCCAAATACCAGATGCTTGATTCGAGATCCCAGATCTCAGATGCTAGATCCCAAACACTAGATGCTTGATTCCAGATCTCAAATACCAGATGCTTGATTCCAGATCTCAAATACCAGATGCTTGATTCCAGATCCCAAATACCAGATGCTTGATTCGAGATCCCAGATCTCAGATGCTAGATCCCAAACACTAGATGCTTGATTCCAGATCTCAAATACCAGATGCTTGATTCCAGATCCCAAATACCAGATGCTTGATTCGAGATCCCAAATACCAGATGCTTGATTCGAGATCCCAGATCTCAGATGCTAGATCCCAAACACTAGATGCTTGATTCCAGATCTCAAATACCAGATGCTTGATTCCAGATCCCAAATACCAGATGCTTGATTCGAGATCCCAGATCTCAGATGCTAGATCCCAAACACTAGATGCTTGATTCCAGATCTCAAATACCAGATGCTTGATTCCAGATCCCAAATACCAGATGCTTGATTCGAGATCCCAGATCTCAGATGCTAGATCCCAAACACTAGATGCTTGATTCCAGATCTCAAATACCAGATGCTTGATTCCAGATCCCAAATACCAGATGCTTGATTCGAGATCCCAGATCTCAGATGCTAGATCCCAAACACTAGATGCTTGATTCCAGATCTCAAATACCAGATGCTTGATTCCAGATCCCAAATACCAGATGCTTGATTCGAGATCCCAGATCTCAGATGCTAGATCCCAAACACTAGATGCTTGATTCCAGATCTCAAATACCAGATGCTTGATTCCAGATCCCAAATACCAGATGCTTGATTCGAGATCCCAGATCTCAGATGCTAGATCCCAAACACTAGATGCTTGATTCCAGATCTCAAATACCAGATGCTTGATTCCAGATCCCAAATACCAGATGCTTGATTCCAGATCTCAAATATCAGATGCTTGATTCCAGATCCCAAATACCAGATGCTTGATTCCAGATCCCAAATACCAGATGCTTGATTCCAGATCCCAAATACCAGATGCTTGATTCCAGATCCCAAATACCAGATGCTTGATTCCAGATCCCAAATACCAGATGCTTGATTCCAGATCCCAAATACCAGATGCTTGATTCCAGATCCCAAATACCAGATGCTAGATTGCAAAGACGAACTTGCACACAAACAGTAACTGCACCAACCTCGCACATGAACTCCTTCACAGCCATCGCAATGACCCGCTCCTGTGTGAACACCACGGCTCTGAAAGCCTCACCATCCGGCAGTTCTTTGTGATGTTTTATCAGCGAAT
Source organism: Macrostomum lignano (assembly GCA_002269645.1). Taxonomy (NCBI): domain Eukaryota; kingdom Metazoa; phylum Platyhelminthes; family Macrostomidae; genus Macrostomum; species Macrostomum lignano. Next base: position 16,994 of record NIVC01002928.1, read on the forward strand.
CCATCAGCTTCAGACACTTCTCCGAGCACAGATCCTCAGGAGTCTGGGCTGATAGCGCCTTCAGCTTGTACTGCTCAGATGCATCCAGCAGAATCTGTTGCGTCTCTTTTAAAGCGTCCTGCTCTTCCGGTTTCAGCGGCCCGGATGCGCCCTGAATGACATCGCTCAGCTCCTTGACATACATCTGCATCACCCGGAAGCAGCAGAAGTGGCCGAGCTCTTTCAGCGAGCTCAGCGAATCCGACAGGGCTCGGTGGCATCTGCGAAACGGCGACTCGCTTGAGCCTGAGCCTGGGGCTGGCGATTCGAATTTGAAATGCGGAAATGTTATTCACACAAAATATAGAATACAGTACTCGTATATACCAGCGCTAGGGCGGCAATTCTGAACTGGTTATCCCAGTGTCTAATCCTCCACAGGTTTGGATTATCCCAGTGTCTAATCCTCCACAGGTTTGGATTATCCCAGTGTCTAATCCTCCACAGGTTTGGATTATCCCAGTGTCTAATCCTCCACAGGTTTGGATTATCCCAGTGTCTAATCCTCCACAGGTTTGGATTATCCCAGTGTCTAATCCTCCACAGGTTTGGATTATCCCAGTGTCTAATCCTCCACAGGTTTGGATTATCCCAGTGTCTAATCCTCCACAGGTTTGGATTATCCCAGTGTCTAATCCTCCACAGGTTTGGATTATCCCAGTGTCTAATCCTCCACAGGTTTGGATTATCCCAGTGTCCAATCCTCCACAGGTTTGGATTATCCCAGTGTCTAATCCTCCACAGGTTTGGATTATCCCAGTGTCTAATCCTCCACAGGTTTGGATTATCCCAGTGTCTAATCCTCCACAGGTTTGGATTATCCCAGTGTCTAATCCTCCACAGGTTTGGATTATCCCAGTGTCTAATCCTCCACAGGTTTGGATTATCCCAGTGTCTAATCCTCCACAGGTTTGGATTATCCCAGTGTCTAATCCTCCACAGGTTTGGATTATCCCATTGTCTAATCCTCCACAGGTTTGGATTATCCCAGTGTCTAATCCTCCACAGGTTTGGATTATCCCAGTGTCGAATCCTCCACAGGTTTGGATTATCCCAGTGTCTAATCCTTCAAAAATTTGGATTATCCCAGTGTCTAATCTTTAAAAAGATCGAATTATTTCAGTGTCTAATCCACAACAATATCGGATTATCCCAGTGTCTAATCCACAACAGGATCGGATTATCATAGTGTCTAATATTTCATAGCATTGGATTATCCCAGTGTCTAATCCTCCCTAGCATCGGATTAACCCAGTGACTAATCCTTTATAGGATCGGATTATCCTAGTGTCTAATCCCCCATAGGATCGGATTATTTCAGTGTCTAATCCCCCATAGGATCGGATTATCCCAGTGTTTAATCCTTTATAGAATCATATTCTTAAAAAACTCAACAAACGTGACCTTAAGCCGAATTGATCAGCAATATTTGGTGATGCAATGCTTCACATGACTTCAAACCCATCTGATTAAATATGATTAATAATTTGATCTGAAGCGACTAACCGGAGCTCCGACCCCTCGAACTCCGACCCGAATTAGCTCTGCCGTTATCTAATCGCTGTTTAGCGTCAGCCAGGGAGCGGCACAGCAGCAGGTAGATCGGGTCGCTGATGGTCTCGGACTTCTCCTCCTCAGTGCTGTACAGCGGCTTGTAGAGCAGCGTCTCTTCGCTGCAGCGGAGTCGAAATCCTTCGGCCTCCTGGTGGGTGGAGGTGACGATGCGAGCGTCCAGCATCTTCCGCTGCAGTTCATCAAGTCGCTCCTGAAATGTCGCAACAGGTAGGTTAAAAAATTCACTTTTAGGGCTTAGAAATTAAGCTAGAACAATAGAAATGGGCAAATAGGCAGGGCCTAGAATAGTATAAGCAGCGTAGCAACGGAGGGGTGGACATACATGATCTTGAAGCCCACGGTGTTTTTGTTTGTTTGGAGGCAGAAGATCGCATTATATCACTCAGTCATTAGGACTCAGGATTCTCAGCACCTAATAATTCATAAGATCGGATTATCCCAGTGTCTAATCCTTCATAAGATTGGATCATCCCAGTGTCTAACCCTCCATAGCAACGGATTATCCCTGTATCTAAAACGTTAAAGAATCGGATTATCCCAGAGTCTAATCCTTCCTAGGATCGGATTATCCCAGAGTCTAATCCTTCCTAGGATCGGATTATCCCAGAGTCTAATCCTTCCTAGGATCGGATTATCCCAGAGTCTAATCCTTCATAAGATTGGATTATCCCAGTGTCTAACCCTCCATAGCAACGGATTATCCCTGTATCTAAAACGTTAAAGAATCGGATTATCCCAGAGTCTAATCCTTCCTAGGATCGGATTATCCCAGAGTCTAATCCTTCCTAGGATCGGATTATCCCAGAGTCTAATCCTTCCTAGGATCGGATTATCCCAGAGTCTAATCCTTCATAAGATTGGATCATCCCAGTGTCTAACCCTCCATAGCAACGGATTATCCCTGTATCTAAAACGTTAAAGAATCGGATTATCCCAGAGTCTAATCCTTCCTAGGATCGGATTATCCCAGAGTCTAATCCTTCCTAGGATCGGATTATCCCAGAGTCTAATCCTTCCTAGGATCAGATTATCCCAGTGTCTAATACATTAAAGCATCGGATTATCACACTATCTAATCCCTACCTGCAGCTTGTTCCGCTTGATGTTGCCATTAAACAGACAGGCGGTAAGGCCAACCAGCCGCATTCCAGTCCGATCCCAGCCTTTCTGAGACATCTCCAACAGGCGCTGACAGATTGCGGCATAGGCATCGCCCTTGTCAAGGTGATGACACTCGTCCAGAACTAGCAGAGACACCCAGTGAGGCCTGGCCTTGGCGTGGTTGAGAAGGTCCTTGAAAATGTCGGCAGTCATCACCAGGACCCGGTGCTGCTCAAACATCTGACGCCATTTGTCGCCTGCCCAGAGGTCGATCATTTCGCCGCCCATGTCGCCAATGAATTCGCCAACGTCCTTGGAATCTTGGGCGGTGAACAGGCAGCGGCGAATCTCTGCGGCCTGCTGGCGGACCAGCGGCACTGGAGAGCAGCAGAAACAGGTGGCTGAGTGAGGGCTGAGGTGGCTGAGTGAGGGCTGAGGTGGCTGAGTGAGGGCTGAGGTGGCAGAGTGAGGGCTGAGGTGGCTGAGTGAGGGCTGAGGTGGCTGAGTGAGGGCTGAGGTGGCTGAGTGAGGGCTGAGGTGGCTGAGTGAGGGCTGGGGTGGCTGACTGAGGGCTTTGGTGGATGAGTGAGGGCTGAGGTGGCTGAGTGAGGGCTGGGGTGGCTGACTGAGGGCTGAGGTGGCTGAGTGAGGGCTGGGGTGGCTGACTGAGGGCTTTGGTGGATGAGTGAGGGCTGAGGTGGCTGAGTGAGGGCTGAGGTGGCTAAGTGAGAGCTGAGTTGGCTGAGTGAGAGCTGAGTTGGCTGAGGGCTGGGGTGGCTGACTGAGGGCTTTAGTGGATGAGTGAGGGCTGAGGTGGCTGAGTGAGGGCTGAGGTGGCAGAGTGAGGGCTGAGGTGGCTGAGTGAGGGCTGAGGTGGCTGAGTGAGGGCTGAGGTGGCTGAGTGAGGGCTGAGGTGGCTGAGTGAGGGCTGGGGTGGCTGACTGAGGGCTTTGGTGGATGAGTGAGGGCTGAGGTGGCTGAGTGAGGGCTGGGGTGGCTGACTGAGGGCTGAGGTGGCTGAGTGAGGGCTGGGGTCAGTGGGGTGGCTGACTGAGGGCTTTGGTGGATGAGTGAGGGCTGAGGTGGCTGAGTGAGGGCTGAGGTGGCTGAGTGAGGGCTGAGGTGGCTGAGTGAGAGCTGAGTTGGCTGAGGGCTGGGGTGGCTGACTGAGGGCTTTAGTGGATGAGTGAGGGCTGAGGTGGCTGAGTGAGGGCTGAGGTGGCTGAGTGAGGGCTGAGGTGGCTGAGTGAGAGCTGAGTTGGCTGAGGGCTGGGGTGGCTGACTGAGGGCTTTGGTGGATGAGTGAGGGCTGAGGTGGCTGAGTGAGGGCTGAGGTGGCTGAGTGAGGGCTGAGGTGGCTAAGTGAGAGCTGAGTTGGCTGAGGGCTGGGGTGGCTGAGTGAGGGCTTTGGTGGCTAAGTCAAGATTGGGTTTGTCAGTTCGCCTACCCTAAAAAAGGACTTTATAAACAAATACTAGAAGGCCAACTCACCATTCTTCACCAGAAACACACACCGTTGACCGCCCTTGTCCAATTCAATTCGAGAGTTGGCCAGATAATACCGAATAAGCATAACGGAGATGAAAGTCTTGCCGCTGCCCGTGTCAAGCTTCACTATGATGTTGCGCTTGATGCCTTCGCTGGCGATGTCAATCTGAGGCGGGGGCAGTTAGGCAGGCAGATGCAGATGGACAGAGAGACAAAGAGAGACAGACAGACAGACAGACAGACAGACAGACAGACAGACAGACACAAAGACAGACAGACAGACAGCCAATAGGACATATAGACACGAAGCCATTACAAGCTTTACCTGATATTGCCGAGGTGCATAGACAGGTGCAGCTTGCTGGTTTTGGTAATTTTCCCCATTGGCATCAGAATTGGTTTCCATTATAGACTGAAACAATTAGGTTTTAAAAAGAAGAAATCTAAATTAAAATAAATTATCACAGATTAATTAAGAACAAAACTAACAAAAAAACAGATTAAATATTCTCATGGTAAGTTAAGATAAAAATACAAATAAAATATGAGTACAAATCAGATTGTATTATTGGTAAATATACTTAGGATACTTATCTTTATTAAAAATATAAAGATGCTTTAAAAAGATGTTTATTGTATAGCTCAAAGAACAAAAATATATGTACAATTGATTACAGTTTTAGTAATTTTGAAAAAGTAAAAAATTGCAAGTGACACACAAAGGTCATTGTCTTTTCTTATCTCTAGCTATTAAAGTTTTAATGTGCAACTGCTACTAACTTAAGCTTTTAATATGTTAGTCATTTAGTTTTATGTTATTTGTCTTTTCATTTTTAGCATTTAAAAGTTCAATGTTTTTTAAAAAAACAGAAAAAGCCTTCTATAAATGGAAAAAATCAATGCAAATATTGTTTCCAACACTACCAAAGTTGGGTAATTTATAGCAAACATTGCTGCAGACTCAATTCCCATATTCCATGTGACTTATATGTAAATTTTGTTTAGAAATTTAGATGTTCTATTAAGCAGCATGTTTTTTTACAAAGGAAAAATGAAGAACCACCTATATACTATACTAAGGTAAAGGAACTTTGGATAAAATGATCATTGCTACTTTGTAAACAATGTTGTAAGAATAAATAGATTGGTTACTTTAAAATAATTGATTATTGACTACACAATGAAAATTCTTGTTTAAATTACTAAAATATTAAGCATTTTTATTAGAACCTAATTTCAATCAAAACTGACTATTTCAATCAAATAAACAAATTGCCCTGTCTTGATAATGACTAATATAGTCAAAATGCATGGAAAAATAGAAACAGGTATTAATATTATCTTTTCTTTTTTTAAAAGATAGTTAAAATTATAAGTTAATTTTTTTCAATTGTATACATAGATGGAAACATTTTAATTTTAGTTATAAGATTATTTAATATAATTATATCCTTTAATATTTATACTATTTTATCAAATCATATATACCCAACTGTTTATTAACCTAGCCAATCTAACTAATAGAAATTGTGGTAAACCAAGGATAGGTAGCTACAAAATTGATTACCAAAATCAAAAGATGAGAAAGCAGAAAGCAAAGAAACAAAAAAGCAAAAAAGCAAAAAAATGACAAATTAAAAACAGTATATAAAAACTAAATAAAAATCATAACACATTAATACAAAATGCAAAAATGTTCAAAATGAAGCAAAATTATCAAATGAACAAATATTTTTTGAATAAATATAATGAGACCATACACTTTTAATACTTGGCCAACCTAGCCCATTTTGCTAGCAAAAGATCTGGCCAAGGTAAATTGCAAAAACACTAACCTAAACATAAAAACATAGTACTATAGGACAAAAAGGCATTTTGCCTTAATAATACAGTTATTTTTTGCAATTTATATAAAATTTTATAAATATTTGCTTTATTAAGGATTTTTTAATTTAGACAAGTTGCATTTTTGGTTAAAAAATTAGTTATAAGTAATATAAATCATGGGGTTATACATATATACTGTAGGCATTAGATATCATAGTGCGGAAGGACGGGTATACGCCAGAAATCTCCGTCGTACACAGGGATCACCTGTCGTACATGTCGTACACCGCTAATTTTTGGGGGGCACTATGTCGTACACTGTCGTACATGTAAACATGTTACATGTCTGTCTGTCGTACACTTGTCAATGTCATACGACTCATACGTGAAGTATAGACATAGTTAGTATTCCTTTGATGGACAATCGGACACCAGTACCATATACTTGTAGTCTTGTAACTAACTCATAACGTTGTTGTTAACGTATTGCATTGAAGCAAAGAAGTAAAAATTCAATAGTTGCACTTTTCCACTCAAAGGGTAATTTAAATTATCAGTATTATATTTGTACAAACTCTTAAATTCAATTTTATTGGTGCAAAACTATACTTGACATTGCAAGCAGAAAAGTACAATATATCTGTTGTTTTACTTTGCATATTAAAAAAATGCAATATCAAGAATTTCCAGCACCTACCCACATATTCATGCCATTTTTTGCCCGTACCAACTACCAACACCTTACATTACTATGTAAATGCCACTATTTTTGTCATACAGCACTTCCTTAAACTCTAACTCTGTCGTACAACACTAGTACCATTTTTTAATCCCTGTTGTACTGTTGTACAACAGGCCGAAATGAAAATTTACCTTCCGTTGTATACAGAAATCTTTCTGCACTATGGATTAGATACTATTTACAAAATAATTTTTTTGTCATTGTCATTTATATTTTAGGGATATAAGGCCTAATAATCATCTCTAATTTTCTAATTTTTAGCTATTAGTCATTTATTAGGGGCCTATATTAAAGCAATAAAAATGATTATTAATATTATAAATCTAGTAAGCCTATAAAAATATTTTGCTTTATCCTTTGGTTTAATAGACTTAAATGGATAATCTCTAATTGATAATGAATAATGTTCTCTATTTTGTTAATAGGATTTTATAAAATAGAATTTTAATAGGCCTATTAGCATTTTTAATTAAATAAGCACTAATGCTTTGATTCAAAATTTTTCATAAAAGTTATAGATTGGACCCTGTGTAGCTATGATAACTACATGTGACAAGTATGAGATTCAAATTATGCTTTTGCCTTCTATAACATTAATACCCTATATTAACTCTTTAGGCTCTTAGCTAAGCCTAGGCCTATATAGAAAATTCTGATGGCTAACTTGAATCAGTACAGTGTGCTTTCAGTATTCAGATAGACATTCAGTCAGGCTAACAGTAGCAGCATATTTATCTTTGGTTCTAAAATATAAAATAGGAAATTTGGCTTTGCCAATGAGTAGCAGTAGTACTAAGTAACAAGAGCATTAGAGGAAATATGCTTGATTCCATAGAGACACATAGTAAAATAGAGAATAAACTTGCTTTTTAACAATCTGTTTCCTACGCTATAGCTTTGTGACACCCAAGATCTTTTTTATGCTTCGCGACGTGAGCCTCGAATCAGTTGGATCAGCTGGTTTCATTCAGGGACTCGAAAACAGTCATGCCACGGTAATATCGAAAACGAAAATTGTTTTCTCAGAAAATAAAGAGTTCATATACAATCAAGTCACTCGTAATAAAAACAAACAATAAAATAGAAAAAATTTTTATAAAATAAGGAAAACTTTTTAAAACAAAGCATGCATTTTTTAGGAAAAAATTATTCCTATTTATGATTTTTCAGTAGTCTAGCAAAGTTTAATGTATTTGAACTCTTAACTTTGAGAAACGGCTTGCAAACCTTATGGTTGATTGAAAGGTGACACGGTAAACAAGGGACGCCCAATCGCTACGACGGCGGCTTTGCTACTGGGTCCGTACTGCCTCCCTGTGGCGAACGCTATTCGCATCGCAAAAAAGGGGGGAAAGAAGCTCATCACAAACAACCTGTGCATACATAATTTAATTTACATGTAAATGTACAACGTACACGTACACAGTGGCGTAGCCAGGAATTTCAATTGGGGGCCGGGCCGAGTCGGCTTGGCTGGCCATGCCTTAAGCCATTGCTACTTTTGGCGCTGCAGGCACTCATTTTGGCGCCGCAGGCACTCATTTTGGCTATAAAAAAATCGATTTTAACATGTACATATTGTAACAGTAAAACTAAGTGTAGAGATTCATTCATTCATAAAATGCTACTGTTAGTAGAGCAACACTAACACGCAAGAAAAAAAATAATGTTACACATTTATAGGTGGTAATATTTAAAAAAATGAATCATATGTTACTATATATTTAATATGACGCGCAAGAGATGAATCATGATAGCGTAAGCATGTGTAGCTCGACCTCAAATAAGGTACATGTTAAAAACGTCCTCTCCTATAGTCTTTGCTAGAATTTCTACGATTTGACTTTAATTTCGGCCAATCAAATTAAACCGAGATAAACCAGTTTTCGCAAAATTTGTGTATAGATATGTACATGTACATAAATACAAACACTCCGAGAGCCCGAAAAACTTCAGAGTCAGAGCAGTCCCAATTAAGATTAATTTGGTTTGATACAATCGAGAGGATCGGTTCTTTGAGACAAATCCGTACCGTTTGGTAAGCCTTCTGTGACGTCTTTGTTATTTGATTATCGAGAGATGAATTGTTGTTAACCTGATGAATTGATTTCTGTTGAATTTTGAATTTTAATAGGCCTCAGCCATATTCCTACGGGATTGGCTATGATAGGATCCTTTTGACCGATGATGCCGATACTCGATTAAACGATTTACTGATTAACGATTGATTACGATAACCATTGAAATTATGGGTAGCCCGACAACTGCCTGCACGACAACTGCCTGCACGACAACTGCCTGCACGACAACTGCCTGCACGACAACTGCCTGCACGACAACTGCCTGCACGACAACTGCCTGCACGGCAACTGCCTGCACGACAACTGCCTGCACGACAACTGCCTGCACGACAACTGCCTGCACGACAACTGCCTGCACGACAACTGCCTGCTGCACGACAATTCTGCCTGCTGCACGACAACTGCCTGCGCGACAACTGTCTGCGCGACAACTGTCTGCGCAACAACTGCTGCCTGCTGCACGACAACTGCCTGCACGACAACTGCCTGCGGAAACAACTGCTTTTGTTCAAGTTAATAACTAAGTGAACAAATGTACTTTAGTAGCAAAAAAATAGTTTCTGTCGATGTAGAATTTCGCGTGAGCAGTTAAATATAGATAATTCATACTTTTGAATTCATTACACTAATGAAACCTGTTTTTTATTTCTCTGTTTGGTATTTTGTATTTTCTTCTAATACTATAATAATATACTATGATGTTGCGCTCTGAGTTGTTGAACAAGCTCAGCTAGCAGTCTGCAGTTGTCTCCAGTCAGCTGTCGCCGCATGCAGGCAATTGTCGTAGAACCGCGGTACTACGAGCCCCGCAACAGTAAGTGAGCACTGATATCTGTTCCCTAGCCTGCAGACTTGCGGTCTGGAAATGGGAGTTCGTGCGCTTAGACACAAGCGCGCAGGCCATTTTTACGAGTATCCGGCACCAAGTCAGGAATTGCTTTATTTTCTCTATATTTATTTTTCACAAACTTAAAATGTTCAGGCTTAAAATGTTAAAATGTTGCTATTAAAAATGGTAAAATGTTCAGTAGCTTCAGTAGCTTGTGCCAGACTCATTCATTTAAGATGCGCGCTTGTGCCAGTTCGCGCTTGCGTCACTGAGAGCTTAATCGCGCTTAGTTAAAAAAATGCGCGCTTAATCATGCGTCCCATTACGAGCGCGAGTATGTTGTATAGCGAATATTGAACTCTGCTACAGGGTACATATACTGAAGCAATCTATATGCATACCTTCACCATGTGTATTCACTGTTACACAAAACCGTACGAACCGTACGCGAAAACATAAACATTAATTTCTAAAACTAACAATACGTTATATCCTCAAAAAAGAAAAAAATGACAGAGGTGAAGTTCAACACGGCCAATTCAAATCATGAATCGTCATAAATTCGGGTAACAGAACAGAATAATGAATAAGAATATTTCTCTTTTGAGAAGGGAATCCTATAATTAAGAGCCTTAACGCTGACAAAAGTAATTTATTTAATTTAAATTTAAAATTTAAATAAATTTAAACGAGTGCCAAGGCCATTGGCGTCAAATATTTCATTAAATAGCCGACAAAAGATACTCGTACTCGTATAGATCAAGTAGCTATAATTTACAACTAAAATAATTATATTTCAATTTCAGTACGAGTATCTACGACCGAACGCTTTTCGTTTGAGACCCTACAGTTTTCACGGAATATAATAGATTACAGTATTATAACAAAGGAATTACGCTACAAAAAGTAGTCACAGGAAATTTTTTAAGGTCGAGAAAATTTGTAAATAATTTGATCAGTGAATCAATCAGTAAATTTGAAGGCCTCCTTACTCTTCATCCGGTGCAGCTGGGTTTTTATTGTCAACTTTGAAGTCGAGGAGAAGTCCCGGCTCGTCTTCGAACTTTCTTCTCATCCAGTCGATATGGTCGGGGTGTTTCTTGCAATAGTTAAAACATTTCTGCTGCACTTCATCATTCTTGCTAGCAATTGTGTGCTCAAGTCGACAGAATTCTTTAGGGTAAATCGGATTGCAAACTTTAAAATGGTGCTCCACTTGATAGTACTCCACTTCTCTTTGGCCCGGCCACTTGATCTGACGGCTCAATGTTTTGAGAATTTCAGCAATTCGCTCCTTCTCTGAGTTGAAATCTGCCGAGTTCTTGACAGAATAGTACAATGTAAGGCCTGTCCTAGGAATGCTTGGAATCTCCGGTGCCGGTGACAGGTAATTTTCTTTATTTTCTACGCCGGGCACACATGGTTTCTGCAGTCGTGGCAGGTCAGAATTTGGAAGACATGTCTCCAATTGGCTTACAATTAATTTAAAACTGGGTCGCTCCTCGGGTTCCGATGCAAGCAGTAATTTCATCACTTTTTCGTTGAGAAACTCAAATTTGTACTTCTTGTCCACCTCTTCTCCGAAAGTTGAACGCCCCGGTACATCTACATAGGTCGGTCGTTCCTGCGGAAACTCTCTAATCAGACACTCGAGCATGAGGACGCCGAATGAAAAGCAGTCGACCTTTAGTGTGTATTTGGACCTCCTATCCAGTTGGATTTCCGGTGCCATGTAAGGACCAGTTCCTTTGCCTCCGCTCTTTTCAGGGGTGTCATCTTTTCTGCTCAAATCGAGATCGCATACTTTGCAAATTGTACCGTCCTCAAACAGCAGAACGTTGCCACTCTTGACGTCTCTATGCAGGATATTTTTACGGTGCAAATAATCCAGACCTTCGGCGATCTGCTTCAGCCATGTTAAACAGCGGCGCATGGTGTAACCAGTGGCGATTTCATTAGATGTATCGCCAGGGAAAGTCGGGACCTCAGAATAGAGAAAACCGTACAGACTCTGCTCACCAGCTTCCATTACAAAGAAAATTGTCTCGCCGTCGTCTTTCATAGCAAATGTGGTTACAATATTTTTGTGATTACACTGCGAAAGTAGCTCATACTCCTGCTGCAGCTGCAACCTCTCTTCTTTGGTGTTGCAGATCGGTATCTTTTTGGCCAAAACTGTTCCAATCTGCAGTTTGGGTTTTAAATCGGATTGTGGAATCCAGTTTTTAATGAGTTTGTTAGTGCGTATGTTTTATACCGTTTTATTTAAAAAAAGGTTCACAGTGCGGATCGAGGCAATTCAAAAGGTTTTCGTCATTTTCCTCCGTCTAATTTGCCGCATCCTCTGCAATTGGCATGGTGCTTGCCCGTGCAGTGTTGTTTCAAAATGGTCAAAATTTACGAACGCGAATTGGCGTCAGATTATAGCTAGCGAAACTGTTTACGACTAGCTACGAGTACACTTTGCTGCTTATATTGTCAAAAGAGCTCCATAATTGTTTCGCTCTCCCTTTGCCTGCAAACCCCTCTCTGCCCATGGATGATAAGAGCACAGGAAAAGAAATGGAAGGCGAGAGCATACATATAGCTCGTATCTGAATGGCCTTTACTCTACACTGCTTTTTTGACGCATGCACATGCACCCTGGCGAAGATTGAGCGAGATTGTCACACAACCGGCGAGAGGCATTGCTGCCCATTCCGCCGACTCCCCTGAGCAGGCACACAAGTGCGCGGATACGTACGCAGTCATACGCAAGGCACACACTCACGCAGGAGTGTACAGCTACCCTATAACTACCCTATTTATCGTTTAGGCATGTAAACTTCATTGTGCCTTTGGGGGGGGGGGTTGGCCCTCAAGGCTATTAATTGCACGAGCAGAGCCAAGCCGAGATTCCAACTTAGCTTCAGATTAATGTGACTGCACTTGGGAATCGAGTCTGGGCCGCTGGCACATCAGAGCGCCGCGCCAGGCCAGAATGTCTGCCGCATGTGTGTATAATGTAATTTTAGTCAGTCGCTTTGGTCTTAGCAGAAGTTGCTCAACTATGGGATGTTGAGCTGCTGCTGCATAGCTGCAGTATGCGGGACGTTGTGACTAGGAGCGTAGTGGACGAGAGTAATTAAATAGTTGGATCTTCCCAATCCAGTTATTTCCCTGACCTTTCCAGACAATTGAAACTTGGCTAGCTTTTATGTACTTTTATTGGTCAAGTTGAATCGAAATGCTAATTCTCATTGACAACCTGCAGAATAGAGAGCAAATTTGACCCCAATGTTTTATAAAAATCGGAAAATCAGAAGTGTTTCAATAGCTAAAAGTTCAATAAATTCTCGCTCACCTTTTACTACGTATTGTCTACGAAATTAACATATAGTCTATGGCCCATGCCTCAGGACGTCACTCAGAAGATTACAGCAGACTTTTGCTCAGCTTTTGGCGCAGATTCCACGCGCGCAATTTATTTTTGACTAACTAAACCCGCCCGCGATGCTTCCCGACGGATTCAGCGACGAGGCCGATCGGCGTTCCACCGCCCGCTGGACGCCGCCGTCGGCGCTGCCCGAAGCCACCGAGGCCGACCGGCAGCTGGTGCGAGCAACCCAAGCCGCAATTGACGCGGCCAGCGCCGAGTTGGACAGCAACTCGGATGAATTCGACGATCAAGAAATGGACAAACAACGCAAGTTGTCCCGATCACTCAAAGGCCGTGTCCGGTCATTCTTCCGCTCCGTGCTGAACAGCGGGGGAGGCGGAGGCGGCCGGCTGAATGTCAGCAACAGCACCGGCGCCGAGGGCAATCATCGCAAGACGACCGGCGGCTGCACTCGGCGACGCAGAAGGCCGAACGATCTCGACAAGCTGGAGAACGTGTCGAATACGAAGCCGGTGTCGCCGACACCACCACCTGCCAACGAGGCCCAGCAGCAGAAAAACGGCGGCAACGACCCAGATAATAAGGACGAAGCGCAGGCGGAGGATGAGCAGCTGCCACCAACGCCGCCGCCGCAGCCGGAGCCGGCCGAGGAACAGCAGCCGCCCGAGTCGCAGAAGCTGGCGCAATACCCGCCAATCGAACGGCCAAGGATTTTCCGCGGCGGTCCCACCACGGCCAGGCACAAACAGACCCAACAGACTCTGTTCAACGAGTGCCGCGTGATTCCCGTAGCCACGCTGTACAAGAAGGTTGCCATGGTGCCGGGCAGGGGCCGGCTGTTCCTGTCGGCGCCCAACAACCCGCGCCCGCTGGGCAGCAACATGCTGTACGACATCGCATACGAGAACAGGCGGCATCACAGCGACTGCAATCGCGATTTCGCCAGAGCTGGCTTGAAGAAAATCTGCTCCAACTATTGCAAGCCTAGCCAGTTTCGCTATGTCTACTGACAAGTGGCCAGTAGTATGAGCCGCGAATTTTATTAATTTTAAACAAAAACTCATATTTTTTATACGCTTATCTTGTCGAAAGAGCGCGGCTTAGCAGAAAACTGAAAAAATATCGACATGAGCGTTTTTTTAATTACCACGCTTAGAAACTAAACACATCTTCGGTTGCCATCCCATCAATTGAAACACGCAAAATAGTTAAAAAAACAAATGCACTTATTAATTTTCATACATCATCAATTTTTTTGACGGTCAAATAAACGAAAAACAGCATCGGCTAAAATATTAACTGATCAATCTTCATCAAAACTTTGATTGTGAAGCAAGTCAAACTTATGCCAATACGTTCAAGCCGTTTGGAGAAAACTTTTGCAATGCAACTTTTGCCTGATTGTACATGCAGAACTTCTCTTTGTGGATGAATCATCTCTTCAACCAGTTGCCGCAAATTATTCGCGTCGCAATCGCTACTTTCTACTATTGGCAGTAGAGAACTTCGCAAAGCGAAGCTAAACTGTCGTGACGAGAAACTAAAATAAGAAATAAAAGAGCAGACAGAACGATTTCATTTCATTTCTCAAGCGAATCGCACCATTATTATTTCGGACAAAACAGCCAATTTACATGGGCTTACGACAAATCAAGGATGGATATTGCTAGACTTTATACAGCAGCAGCGACAGGTAAGTGAAAAAATCTGCAGTTATAACAAATCCTAATACTGAGAACTCAATACGAGACATGCCATTTGGGGTGAAAAATCGTTAAAAATAATAGATAATAAACAGACTCTGAATGACGGACTTGATTATAAACAAGGCTGAATTAATTTTAAACAAAGCACCGATTAAAAAATTCATTGCGAGAAAAAATCTGTTGATTAAATTTAAAAGTTCTGACGAAATAAGGTGCGCTAAAGCAACTGAATGAAATATTGGCTTCCTGACCTGCACTGATCCTCAACTAAGGACATCCAACTCTACTCTACCCAAACCTACTTCTACCCAAATCTACCTTATTCTACCCAAACCTACCCTACTCTACCCAAACCTACCATACTCTACCCAAACCTACCCTACTCTACCCAAACCTACCCTACTCTACCCAATCCTACTCTACTTTACGCAAACATAATCTACTCTACCCAATCCTACCCTACTCTACCCAATCCTACCCTACTCTATTCAATCCTGCCCTAATCAACTCTCAAGTCCAAGTCAGAGCATCACTCTGAGCAGGTCTCTCCGTGACGCAGGTGCTCCCGACGAAGGCGAGCCATCGCCGCATCGTCCTGTCGACCTTCGGCCTCCGCCGCGGCCAGCAGACTGCTCAGCACGGGCCAGTCCTTGGCCAGGCAGGCCGACTGCGCCAGCACGCAGGTGAAAATCTCCCGCTGAGCCCGGCTGCCCCCGACGCCGGCCAGCCGGTGCCGCAGCGGGTGCAGCCGCCGGCACACCGCCGAGTGGTCGCCGGCGAGGAAATCTTGGGTAGCCGCCACCAGACCGGCGGCGCCGTCCTCGCCGAGGCCGCCGTCGACGGCGATGCCGCGGCACAGTCGGACGCTGTGATGCCACTCCGGACGCTGTTTGATAGTGTCGGCCAGTCTGTCCGAGAATTCGGCCAGCTGATCTGTCCGGCCGGCGCAGGCCAGCGCCAGGGCCAGGTGGAAATCGTAAAACAGCAAATCATGACCAGGCGTGGCGCCGGCTTTGCAGGCGGGCGCGGTGGCGGCGGTCATTTCGGTCAGGGCGGAGTCGCACAGCTCCTGCCAGCGCTTGCCGACGTCAACGCCGGCCACCTGGAAGCGGGGGTGGGGGTGAAAATTAAATTATTGAAAGTTTTGCTTTTACAGCAAGACAGTAAGTTTTGTTTCGACTTTTAAATGTTTGATTTGACCTTCAAGTGTTTCGTCAGACCTTTAAATGTTTTGATTGACCTTGAAATGTTTCAAATGACCTTTAAGTGTCTACTTTAACCTTCAAATTTTCAGTTTGATATTCTAATGTTCCGTTTGACCTTCTAATGTCCTGTTTGACCTTCGAATGTTCCGTTTGACCTTCTAATGTCCTGTTTGACCTTCGAATGTTCCGTTTGACCTTCTAATGTCCTGTTTGACCTTCAAATGTTCCGTTTGACCTTTACACGTCTACTTTCACCGTAATATGTTTTCTTAACCATAAAAGCTATTTTTAACTCTAGCAATGGTTTATTTGTAGGCATCTCTGTGACATAAAAAATGACAAGCAATAAACAGATGGCACTCACCTGCAGCCTAAACAGCAGTGACACGCAGTCCGATGCGGGAAAGGCTCCCTTGCTAGCAGTCAGCGCGTCCAGCATGAACTGATCGTACAACTCCAGAGCCCGGTCTGTCCGGCCCGTGTTCATATAAAACAGCGCAGTGTGCCAGGTGTTGTGACAGCTCAGATGGTTGCCGGGCAACCAGCCGGTCTCCCTGGTGCCGAGCATGTAGCCGAGGCCCTGAGCGTAGCGGCCAGTGGAGTGGAACACGTGAGCCATGGAGTGGTGGGCCCACGGGTCGGCCGGGTTGAGCCACAGCGCGCTGTCCAGCACGTCGGTGGCTCGCTGGAACTGGTAGCACTCCTCTAGGCCGAACCCGTGACGGGACAGGGCGAACGGCTTGAACACATTGGAGTTCGAGTAGTGCGGCACGACCTGGCGGGCGGGTTTGTTCGCCAGTTTTTACTCGCTTTCCTAGAAATACAATATTCTCGATTCTCTTTAGGGGAGGGGCGATTCTCATGATGGGAGGGGCGATTCTCGTGAGGGGAGGGGCGATTCTCTTCAGGAGAGGGGCGATTCTCGTGATGGGAGGGGCGATTCTCTTCAGAAGAGGGGCGATTCTCGTGATGGGAGGGGCGATTCTCTTCGGGGAAGGGGCGATTCTCTTCAGGAGAGGGGCGATTCTCTTCGGGGAAGGGGCGATTCTCTTCAGGAGAGGGGCGATTCTCTTCGGGGGAGGGGCGATTCTCTTCGGGGAGGGGCGATTCTCTTCGGGGGAGGGGCGATTCTCTTCGGGGAGGGGCGATTCTCTTCAGGGGAGGGGCGATTCTCTTCGGGGGAGGGGCGATTCTCTTCGGGGGAGGGGCGATTCTCTTCGGGGGAGGGGCGATTCTTTTCGGGGGAGGGGCGATTCTCTTCAGGAGAGGGGCGATTCTCTTCGGGGGAGGGGCGATTCTCTTCGGGGGAGGGGCGATTCTTTTCGGGGGAGGGGCGATTCTCTTCGGGGGAGGGGCGATTCTCTTCGGGGGAGGGGCGATTCTCTTCGGGGAGGGGCGATTCTCTTCGGGGAGGGGCGATTCTCTTCGGGGGAGGGGCGATTCTCTTCGGGGGAGGGGCGATTCTTTTCAGGGAAGGCCATTCTCTTCAGCAGAAGGGTGGTTGTATTCAGGGGAGGGGCGATTCTCTTCGGGGAAGGGGCGATTCTCTTCAGGAGAGGGGCGATTCTCTTCGGGGGAGGGGCGATTCTCTTCGGGGGAGGGGCGATTCTCTTCGGGGGAGGGGCGATTCTCTTCGGGGGAGGGGCGATTCTCTTCGGGGGAGGGGCGATTCTCTTCAGGGGAGGGGCGATTCTCTTCGGGGGAGGGGCGATTCTCTTCGGGGGAGGGGCGATTCTCTTCGGGGAGGGGCGATTCTCTTCGGGGGAGGGGCGATTCTCTTCGGGGAGGGGCGATTCTCTTCGGGGAGGGGCGATTCTCTTCGGGGAGGGGCGATTCTTTTCGGGGGAGGGGCGATTCTCTTCGGGGGAGGGGCGATTCTTTTCGGGGGAGGGGCGATTCTCTTCGGGGAGGGGCGATTCTCTTCGGGGGAGGGGCGATTCTCTTCGGGGAAGGGGCGATTCTCTTCGGGGGAGGGGCGATTCTCTTCGGGGGAGGGGCGATTCTTTTCGGGGGAGGGGCGATTCTCTTCGGGGGAGGGGCGATTCTCTTCGGGGAGGGGCGATTCTCTTCGGGGGAGGGGCGATTCTCTTCGGGGAGGGGCGATTCTCTTCGGGGGAGGGGCGATTCTCTTCGGGAGAGGGGCGATTCTCTTCGGGGGAGGGGCGATTCTTTTCAGGGAAGGCCATTCTCTTCAGCAGAAGGGTGGTTGTATTCAGGGGAGGGGCGATTCTCGTGAGGGGAGGGGCGATTCTCGTGAGGGGAGGGGCGATTCTCGCGAGGGGAGGGGCGATTCTCGTGAGGGGAGGGGCGATTCTCTTCAGGGGAAGGGCGATTCTCTTCAGAGGAGGGGCGATTCTCTTCAGGGGAGGGGCGATTCTTTTCGGGGCAGGGGCGATTCTCTTTAGGGAAATGGCGATTCACTTCAGCAAAGAAGCGATTCTCATTAGGGGAAGGGCGATTCTCGTGAGGGGAGGGGCGATTCTCGTGATGGGAGGGGCAATTCTCTTCAGAAGAGGGGCGATTCTCTTCGGGGGAGGGGCGATTCTCTTCGGGGGAGGGGCGATTCTCTTCAGGAGAGGGGCGATTCTCTTCAAGAGAGGGGCAATTCTCGTGATGGGAGGGGCGATTCTCTTCGGGGGAGGGGCGATTCTCTTCAGGAGAGGGGCGATTCTCTTCGGGGAAGGGGCGATTCTCTTCAGGAGAGGGGCGATTCTCTTCGGGGGAGGGGCGATTCTCTTCAGGAGAGGGGCGATTCTCTTCGGGGGAGGGGCGATTCTCTTCAGGAGAGGGGCGATTCTCTTCGGGGAGGGGCGATTCTCTTCAGGAGAGGGGCGATTCTCTTCGGGGGAGGGGCGATTCTCGTGATGGGAGGGGCGATTCTCGTCAGGGAAGAGGCGATTCTCTCATCTGCCTCTCACCTGAGCGCCGAGGTCGCGCATCCGCAACGAGTTGCCGCTCATCAGCGCCACAATGAAGGCTTTCTGAAAGGCGGCATAGTCGCCTGGCCACTTCAGCAAGTGGCGGTCCAGCAGCGACTCCAGCGCAAGCCAGTCGCCATCGAGGCTGGTCTGAAGGTTCAACAAAGTTGAGTCCTCCCAATCGGTGAGACAGCCAGCTCTGTTGGGAGAAGCCGGGTGTCATTATCAATCTCTTTGTTTCATAACTTTTTGCTATGGCTTTGCGTGTCCGTTCCCCATCCGTTCATCTCGGTATCTCATGTCATCTTAGTTTTATATCGGTCCGTTCTAATCTCTCAATGTTTTGTCTCCTCTCTGATCCATCGGAATCTCCTTTCATCAATCGGAATCACATCTTTCATCTATCGGAATCCCATCTTTCATCTATCGGAATCCCATCTCTCATTTATCGGAATCCCGTCTCTCATCTATCGAAATCCCGTCTCTCATCTATCGGAATCCCGTCTCTCATCTATCGGAATCCCGTCTCTCATCTATCGGAATCCCGTCTCTCATCTATCGGAATCCCATCTTTCATCTATCGGAATCCCATCTCTCATTTATCGGAATCCCGTCTCTCATCTATCGGAATCCCGTCTCTCATCTATCGGAATCCCGTCTCTCATCTATCGGAATCCCGTCTCTCATCTATCGGAATCCCGTCTCTCATCTATCGGGATTCCATCTCTTATCTATCGGAATCCCATCTCTTATTTAATCTCATTTCTAATATTCTTTCATCTATTCTTTCCGAGTCTCATATCGTTTCTTCTTAACATCTCAGTCTCTATGGAATTTTTGGGCAAACCCGAAGCAAGTCTCAGCTCAGTTATAACCACTACCCCAGCTCCCCACATCCGCACCTTCTCTTGCTGTCCACCAGGTCGGTGACGCGGGCCATTCCGTCGGCGAACTCAGGCGAGCCTCGCTCTAAACTGGGCAAAACCAGAGAGGCGTGGAGCAGACAGCCAGGCAGAAATTCGGGCTCAGATTCGAGCAGGCGAGTGAGGCAGGCCTCCAAGCCGCCCAGAGACGGCTCATCTGTGAGGCTGGCAAACTGGTGCAGGGTGGCATGGTAGAGCTTTGCTGTGGCCTCGCTGGTGGTTGGCAAGGCAAAGCCGCACTCTTTCTGCCATTGGTGCAGGTTGTAGAAACTGGCTGGGCAGGACATGTAGCATGCATAGCATAGTATACTATTCTGTGTTGTTACAAAGCTTGACATAATGTAAAAACATAACAATTCAATGAAAAATTATCTTAAAAAGACTTAATAGGCCTATATAACTAGCTTGAAAATTGAAAACAAAGCTCTAAATTTAGAATAGTCCTAGTGAGGCTTGACAATTTAAAGATTTTATTATTAGTGATCAAACTGTAGTATTATAAATAAAAGCTAATAAGAAATATTTCTATAAAAAGCTTAGAAATATAATTTTTTAACATTGTATATATTTTGCACTAGTTTTTTTATTTTTGATACATTGTCTTTATTTGGCATTATTCTTTATTTGGACTCTTGATTTCAATTTACATTTAAAATATAGTCAAGTTGAAAAAACTCCTACTAAAATAAAGAATATTCAACAATTATTCTATCAAGTTCCGTTTGTCTAGCTTTGGGATAAACTTATTTTATATTGTATAATTTTGGGCACAAAAAAACTGTCATATACTATGGATACGTTTGTTCAGGACATTCGGTTAATAAAATAAAATACATAAATGATCCAGAAGCGGAATATGAAAAAAATTCTAGATATCTCATGGACATCAGTTAACGAGTTACATTGCATGAGTTAAGAGGGTCTACGAACTATTATAATATTTATTAAGTTAATGTTCTTCTGTGCAACAAATAGCTAGGCCTAGGCCTACTTATACTTTACTTTGATACTCACTGTTCAATTGTGTTCTATTCTAATACCAAAAATGAAATTCAATCGAGAAAGCTGAATCAAAATTTTGTACAATAAACAAAGTTAAACACCGTTTTTATCCTGCAGTAACTTTATTCGTAGCAAAAATGAAGCTTTTTAGAAACAAAACCGCATTTTGTCGCACCCTTCGATCAAACCCATGAAAAAAGTTGCCTGCATTTGTTTTAATATTTATCAGTTTAGAGTTCAATTTAATGTACATGTACACCACATGAACAAAGCGACCGTACGTGGAGTTCATGAATGAACTCAAGTCAAGTCCAGTCCTTACGTGTCTCAAGGACGACTAATTGATACATATAGAAACAAAATGGAGCGCGCATTCAGGTCGTAAATCATCGATATGACTCCACACAATTCTGAATTACAGAAAGAGATCGAAGACCATTACATGTAAATCGTCAAAACAAGGACTAATGTACGTAAGAATTCAAAACAGTGCGCTAGTGTTCTTAAGTAAGTCCTTGATCAAAACATCCTGTCCACTCCCTGGCCGATCTTCCCGTTCACTACACTTACACATGCATGCAGACGCTGGACCATGCACGATCGGGAGTATAATTACATGTACATGTACTCATGCTTTGACATAATTGTGGCTATATGCATGAAATACTGCCTACATACTTTTCATTCGTCGTATACGTCTGTACATGTATGTATACATTGGTCATACATGTAATATAATGTTGACTTCTACCTGAACATACATGTACATGTACATATAACTGGTCAAATGTTTTGCACTTCTTTCTGTACAGTATGCGGTGCATGCATGATTGATCTGTTTGTTGTGAGAATCGTCTATACATAGAACTTCTTATAACTTCTACTACGGTATGCAGACCTTGCATGTACATGTACAATGTAGGACACAGATCGATTCCCAAAGATATACATGTACATTGCACAGATTACAATCGGATCGAGCTGGACCGTGTCACGTACTAGCTACTGTATCAAATAATTTGATCTTTTTTACGAACATCATTAATTTGAAGCAATTCTGAAGGTTAACTTTTAATATTCCGAGAGTGCATGTGTATATATGTATACTGGGTTGAGGAAAATTTGGTTTGATCATTCGATCACATCATGGATTCTTCTCAATACAGCTGTAAACTTGACTGACTGCATGCTATGGAATCGTGGTTTGTTACAAGTACGTTTTCGCGTTAAAATTATAATGCGTTTTCTTAATTAGTTTGCGTGTTCATATACATGCGCAGTACACCAGTATCCGATTTATAATCACAGTATCCGATTATAAATCAAATTATAATCGCAGTTCACAGTTCATACAATGCAAAGTATCTAAGAAGAGGATACTGCGCAGTGTTACGGCCTGTTACAGTACGCGTTATTCATATTATAAAATTTTATATTATGCTGATTAGAATAAACACCACACACACACACACACACACACACACACACATGCCGATCTCATACATGTATATCGGTTTTGGTTCTTAATTTAATCTATGACTATAGTTTAGTACGAGGTATTTGCCACTTGACTCGTACGTCATGTATACATGGCAATGTACATGTGTATAGTTGCCAAGTTTATTCACAATAACAACTTTGAAACGTGTACGTTTACTTTTGGTTCGAGTTTCCTTTACTCGTGTTTGACTCGAGTTGGGACAGCTACATGTGGTTTTAGTCTAGGCTTTATCGCTGTATCGCTGCAGTACTGTAAGTCTCAATTCTGCTTGGTGCATGGGTAGCCACCAAATGTAAGCAACTTTTCTGCGTTCGAGCCGATCCTGACCATAAAACACATACACGTCAATTGGTCTATAGGCATTACTGTGCATGCATGCTGTGCCAGGTCATGCTACCTGAATAGCTACCTTAAATATCTGTGCCTGCACACAGTTTAAAATGTTACTGTGCGCCTGCATGACGCGTGCAGTGCGCTGGAATCGCACTGTATAGGTAAGTATAGCCGTGCGCTACATTTAGCAATTTTGGCATTTAATTTGCCCCAAACTCAAAACTCTTTTGCTACCAAGCAGGTTCAGAAAGCTGACTTGATTACGAGCCGTATCTTTCAACTTGCATCCATACTTTTGTAGCTCTGCACGATCATTTAAGGTACAATTAAGGACGTATAAGGACGTATATATACTCTCAAGTTTTTTTAGCTAAAACTAAAAAAAACAAAAAATCTGGTTAGTTTTTTATTTGAAACATTAAAAACTCAAGCGTATAGAGTAAGCTGCGAAACGAATTTCGAAAAGATTCACTTCCTTTGCCATCGTAGTACATGTAATGTAAGGTAGTAATCCGGCATTATTAAGTGTAGCACCCAATCTACTCTAGTTAATGTCCATCAATGCGGCACAACCAATCTATTATACCTAGCATAAACCGGGCCCGTGCGCGCCACACTTTGTGGCAGCCAGAAACCAAGAAAATCAGCCTCACAGTCAGTTGGTTCCCCCCTTACCAGCTCAAAACTCCCAATCGTTGAGTCTTCTGACTCCCTTCTCCCCCCACACACACACAGATGCGATCTGCTGGGGTGGCACAAGAGGAAATTAGTAGCCAACTCACACGCTCTCCCAGAACGCGCATTTATCCCCGGCACGCTCTGAGCCTGCACGGGGGCTCCCCCCATCACTGCACTTCCTCCTCCCCCACCATATGCGAGGAGGAGGGGATATATCAACGAGAAAGAGGAACTGCAGAGGCTGCGCTGCAGACAGAATCGAACAGTCCCGATTAGATCCGGTCAAACTAATTGCTATTGGGGGCCATTGTAACTCCCTGGCATGCAATGGCACTCTTATTGTCGCTTGGCAGGCTCAGGATGCGAGTCGAAGGAAGCAGGCGAGCCCCCGGCGGCACTCTATATGATCGAAACTATAGTGCTATTGACAGGCTGGACTGGCCAGGTGAGTTGCTTATCTGCTCTTGTCTTCTATCACATCACCATTGTGAGTCCCTCCTTGTCTCCGGTGCTTTGGCGTTCTTTTGCTTTGCTTCTATTTATCTTGGTCTATTCTTGCGGATTTTCAAACACTATAACTATCTCCCCTCTCCCTTCTTCCACCTCCATTCTCCCCTATATCCATCTTCCCTCTCCCCTCTCTCCATCTCCCCTCTCCACTCCATCTCCCCTCTCCCCTCTCTCCATCTCCCTCTCCACTCTCTCCATCTCCCCTCTCCCCTCTCTCCATCTCCCTCTCCACTCTCTCCATCTCCCCTATCCACTCTCTCCATCTCCCCTCTTCCCTCTCCACCATCTCCCTCTTCTCTCTCTCTCCTTCAATTCCCTCTCTCCATCTCCCCTATCCACTCTCTCCATCTCCCCTCTCCCCTCTCCCCTCTCTCCATCTCCCCTCACCCCTCTCCACCATCTCCCTCTTCTCTCTCTCTCCTTCAATTCCCTCTCTCCATCTCCCCTCTCCCCTCTCTCCATCTCCCCTCTCCCCTCTCTCCATCTTCCCTCTCCCCTCTCTCCATCTTCCCTCTCCCCTCTCTCCATCTCCCCTCTCCACTCCATCTCCCCTCTCCCCTCTCTCCATCTCCCTCTCCACTCTCTCCATCTCCCCTCTCCCCTCTCTCCATCTCCCCTCTTCCCTCTCCACCATCTCCCTCTTCTCTCTCTCTCCTTCAATTCCCTCTCTCCATCTCCCCTATCCACTCTCTCCATCTCCCCTCTCCCCTCTCCCCTCTCTCCATCTCCCCTCTTCCCTCTCCACCATCTCCCTCTTCTCTCTCTCTCCTTCAATTCCCTCTCTCCATCTCCCCTATCCACTCTCTCCATCTCCCCTCTCCCCTCTCCCCTCTCTCCATCTCCCCTCACCCCTCTCCACCATCTCCCTCTTCTCTCTCTCTCCTTCAATTCCCTCTCTCCATCTCCCCTCTCCCCTCTCTCCATCTCCCCTCTCCCCTCTCTCCATCTTCCCTCTCCCCTCTCTCCATCTTCCCTCTCCCCTCTCTCCATCTTCCCTCTCCCCTCTCTCCATCTCCCCTCTCCACTCCATCTCCCCTCTCCCCTCTCTCCATCTCCCCTCTCCCCTCTCTCCATCTCCCCTCTCCCCTCTCTCCACCAACTCCCCTCTTCCCTCTCCACCATCTCCCCTCTTCCCTCTCTTCATCTCCCCTCTCCCCTCTCTCTCTCCATCTCCCCTCTTCTCTCTCTCTCTCTCTCTCTCTCTCTCTCTCTCTCTCTCTCTCTCTCTCTCTCTCTCTCTCTCTCTCTCTCTCTCTCTCTCTCTCTCTCTCTCTCTATTAATTCCCTCTCTCCATCTCCCCTCTCCCCTCTCTCCATCTCCCCTCTCCCCTCTCTCCACCAACTCCCCTCTTCCCTCTCCACCATCTTCCCTTTTCCCTCTCCACCATCTCCCCTCTTCCCTCTCCACCATCTCCCCTCTTCTCTCTCTCTCCATCAATTCCCTCTCTCCATCTCCCCTCTCCACTCTCTCCATCTCCATCTCCACTCTCTCCATCTCCATCTCCACTCTCTCCATCTCCATCTCCCCTCTTCCCTCTCCATCTTCCCTCTCCCCTCTCTCCATTTCGATTCTCTCCACTTTCTCCGTCTCCCCTCTTCCCTCCCCCTCTCTTCATCTACCATTACCATAATCCCACACCTATTTCACGCCAATGCAATGCCAAGATAGAGAGGTAAGATAGAAAGCAGTCACGTTATAAAATTTGTACATGGAATACATGTACATTGTTGGGGAGCAGCTGTGAAAAAAAATGTGAAACCGAATTGCCTATTGTGTCTGAGTAAAAGTATACAGTACAATGTTATTGAAAATATTAATATTGATAATAATATAGGAAGTGCAATACTCGTATATCTTGCTCTGCAGTTAATATTGTTATTATTAACTCACAGGCACAGATGGTGCACGCGCAAAGACACTTTAGACACTGTAGGCTGAAGGGGGGTGTCAACCACCCAAACCCTGCAGTTCAAGTCGATCATATAGATAAGAAAATTTGCGCGCACCAAAATTTATTATTTTCATCGATCATACTCACATTTTCTGAGAGAGCTGGCGTGTTATATTATATAAGTACTCTGGCACAGACTGCATAGGCCGCCCTCTGACCCCCCCTCCCCCCGTTGTGCCTCTCTTTACTCTCAGTGGGCAGTTTTGAGTCGAGGCGGTCTTATCAGCTAGCTTTGAAAAAAGGGGGAAAGAGGCCGTTTCTTTGCTTGAGCGCGAAGAGAGCAGCCGAAACCGAATATTAGCTGGCTATAATTCTCAAGTCACCACCGCGACCGCCTTTGCATTGCATGCGGCAGCATTGCCAGGCCTCATGTGGCGCCTTCGAAGGGCCGGCCGGATCTGCTCGGCCGTCTGTCATCGAGCCTCCAACCGATTGAAGAGTCCCGACTGCCTGCTGTGCATCTTCACCTGCACCTTCGTGTACGTGCTCTGCTTCATATTCATCCTGGCGATTGTCGTCCGCAGCGGCGGCTACGGCAGCGGCTCCAACAAGCACTCGATGCTCTTTCGCATGAAGGACGCGTCAGCTGAGGCCGCCAACGCGGCTGTTGAATCTGCCGGGGTGGCAGATTCTGATGATGCCACCGGCGGCGCTGGTGCTGGGGGTAGCATCGGAGGCGGCAGCGGGAACGGCGAAGTGCTCTACGAACGGAAATCCGTCGACGACGTGTTCGTCGAGGAGAATGTCTTCAACGAATCGCCTGGCGGCGACGCCGGCGGCGATGGTCAACGCTCAGAGCGACAGCTGGACCCGGAGGTGCTCACGGAGACCGGGCCGTTTGCCGGCTACGGCAGCCAGGACTTCCGCTATCCGCTTAGCGTCGACATGCCGGAACTGCTGGCCAGACTGCGCTCTGACCTGCCAGTCTCCGTTAGCCCCATCAACCAGTTCAGTTCGCCCTGGCTGATTCAACACTCCGGCGAGTGCAACAGAACCGCAGGCGGCCAACCAACCGAACTGCTGGTGCTGGTGAAGTCGCACCCGGCCAATCTGGCTAACCGCGAGGCCATCCGGCGCACCTGGGCTCGGCCCGATTGCTGGCGCCAGCGGGTTCGAGTCTACTTCCTGCTCGGCGCCAAGGCCGCCTACGGCGTCAGGCGGGGGCACCGGATCCTCCGCCGGGTGCGCGACTGGCGCCAGTCGCTGCTTGACGAGGACTCGCGCCATGGCGACCTGCTGGTGCGCGAGTTCGTTGATCACTACTTCAATAACACACTCAAGCTGATGTCGGGCATCCAGTGGTCCGACTCCGAGTGTCCCGGTGCTCGATTCACGGCGTTTGTCGACGACGACTTCTTTGTTAATCCGTATCAGGTGAGAGATGCGGGTCTGCATCTGCATTGACTATTGAAGTTTGATATCACACAGGTGGCGCCTCAATAGGTGATGGGACATGTGACGGCTAACACCTGAAATGATTGACTTCCCCTGACAACCAAAGTGGCTTCTCCTGACACTCAAAGTGGCTTCTGACACTGAAAGTGGCTTCTCCTGACACTCAAAGTGGCTTCTCCTGACACTCAAAGTGACTTCTCCTGACACTCAAAGTGGCTTCTCCTGACACTGAAAGTGGCTTCTACTGACACTCAAAGTGGCTTCTCCTGACACTGAAAGTGGCTTCTCCTGACACTGAAAGTGGCTTCTCCTGACATTGAAAGCGTCTTCTCCTGACACTGAAAGGGACTTCTCTGACAACTGAAGTTACTCCCCCCTCCGACAATCAAAGTAACTTGCCCTGACAACCAAAGTGGCTTTGTGACGCGAAACCAGCCACCACATTCTGCAGGTAGAGCGTCAGTTGAACTCTGTCAGCGCCGCAGTCTATGGCCGATTCCTAGGCGGCTATGTCTGGCGCACCTCTCTGCCCAGAAGGCGAAGTCGGAAGCATCGCAGCAAGTGGGACATCTCCGTGTCCGAGTATCCATGGTCATCCTACCCGCCTTACGCAGCCGCCGGAGCTCTTTTCATGTCCAGACCGGTGCGCCTTGGGCAGTGGGTGCGGCGGTGCAGGCTTTGGTCAATAAAATAGAGGAATAGCACAATGAACAAGAAACTGTACAGACAGGAAATTATGGGAGCGGACAAGCAGATTAAAAACTGAGAGTTGAGAGCGATGACATTACAAGCAGGTGGGAACGGGAGCGAATATGGGAGCGGAGATTACATGTAGAACACAGGTGGGAGCGGAGATTACATGTAGAACACAGGTGGGAGCGGAGATTACATGTAGAACACAGGTGGGAGCGGAGATTACATGTAGAACACAGGTGGGAGCGGAGATTACATGTAGAACACAGGTGGGAGCGGAGATTACATGTAGAACACAGGTGGGAGCGGAGATTACATGTAGAACACATGTGGGAGCGGAGATTACATGTAGAACACAGGTGGGAGCTGAGATTACATGTAGAACACAGGTGGGAGCGGAGATCACATGTAGAACACAGGTGGGAGCGGAGATTACATGTAGAACACAGGTGGGAGCGGAGATTACATGTAAAACACAGGTGGGAGCGGAGATTACATGTAGAACACAGGTGGGAGCGGAGATTACATGTAGAACACAGGTGGGAGCGGAGATTACATGTAGAACACAGGTGGGAGCGGAGATTACATGTAGAACACAGGTGGGAGCGGAGATTACATGTAGAACACAGGTGGGAGCGGAGATTACATGTAGAAGACAGGTGGGAGAGGAGATTACATGTAGAACACAGGTGGGAGCGGAGATTACATGTAGAACACATGTGGGAGCGGAGATTACATGTAGAACACAGGTGGGAGCGGAGATTACATGTAGAACACAGGTGGGAGCGGAGATTACATGTAGAACACAGGTGGGAGCGGAGATTACATGTAGAACACAGGTGGGAGCGGAGATTACATGTAGAACACAGGTGGGAGCGGAGATTACATGTAGAACACAGGTGGGAGAGGAGATTACATGTAGAACACAGGTGGGAGCGGAGATTACATGTAGAACACATGTGGGAGCGGAGATTACATGTAGAACACAGGTGGGAGCGGAGATTACATGTAGAACACAGGTGGGAGCGGAGATTACATGTAGAACACAGGTGGGAGCGGAGATTACATGTAGAACACAGGTGGGAGCGGAGATTACATGTAAAACACAGGTGGGAGCGGAGATTACATGTAGAAGACAGGTGGGAGAGGAGATTACATGTAGAACACAGGTGGGAGCGGAGATTACATGTAGAACACAGGTGGGAGCGGAGATTACATGTAAAACACAGGTGGGAGAGGAGATTACATGTAGAACACAGGTGGGAGAGGAGATTACATGTAGAACACAGGTGGGAGCGGAGATTACATGTAGAACACAGGTGGGAGAGGAGATTACATGTAGAACACAGGTGGGAGCGGAGATTACATGTAGAACACAGGTGGGAGAGGAGATTACATGTAAAACACAGGTGGGAGCGGAGATTACATGTAGAACACAGGTGGGAGCGGAGATTACATGTAGAACACAGGTGGGAGCGGAGATTACATGTAAAACACAGGTGGGAGCGGAGATTACAAGTAGAACACAGGTGGGAGCGGAGATTACATGTAGAACACATGTGGGAGCGGAGATTACATGTAGAACACAGGTGGGAGCGGAGATTACATGTAGAACACAGGTGGGAGCGGAGATTACATGTAGAACACAGGTGGGAGCGGAGATTACATGTAGAACACAGGTGGGAGCGGAGATTACATGTAGAACACAGGTGGGAGCGGAGATTACATGTAGAACACAGGTGGGAGCTGAGATTACATGTAGAACACAGGTGGGAGCGGAGATTACATGTAGAACACAGGTGGGAGCGGAGATTACATGTAGAACACAGGTGGGAGCTGAGATTACATGTAGAACACCGGTGGGAGCGGAGATTACATGTAGAACACAGGTGGGAGCTGAGATTACATGTAGAACACAGGTGGGAGCGGAGATTACATGTAGAACACAGGTGGGAGCGGAGATTACATGTAGAACACAGGTGGGAGAGGAGATTACATGTAGAACACAGGTGGGAGCGGAGATTACATGTAGAACACAGGTGGGAGCGGAGATCACATGTAGAACACAGGTGGGAGCGGAGATTACATGTAGAACACAGGTGGGAGCGGAGATTACATGTAGAACACAGGTGGGAGCGGAGATTACATGTAGAACACAGGTGGGAGCGGAGATTACATGTAGAACACAGGTGGGAGCGGAGATTACATGTAGAACACGGGTGGGAGCGGGGATTCAAACACGGGTGACATAACTGGCTCAACCCCGGCCGCAGGTGCTGGAAGACATCGCCGTTGCCATGCTGTACACCCGATACCTTCGCTTCGATGACATCTTCATCGGCCTGGTGGCGCACAAGCTGCTGCTGTCGCCGCTGCACATGGAGTCCGTCCGGGCCTACGAGCCCGTGTGGTCCAACTGCACGGACACGCAGGCTTTGCTGAGACTGGCGGCCTCTCACGGCTACAAGGCGCCATCAGAATTGGACAAAATGTGGCAGCGACTGCATCTGGCAGGGCTGTGCACCGCGGCAGCAGTCCGGACAGCCGGTGCCGGGTAACGGTTGTTGAGGCTGCCTTGCTTTTCCCAATCCAACAACACAACAACAGCGGCAGCTCAGCAACACCAACAACTAAACAACCCCAACAGCTCAACAACCCCAAGAATTCAACAACCCCAGCAATTCAACAACCCTAGAAATTCAACAACCCCAGCAATTCAACAACCCCAGCAATTCAACAACCCCAACAGCTCAACAACCCCAGCAATTCAACAACCCCAGCAATTCAACAACCCCAGCAATTCAACAACCCCAGCAATTCAACAACCCTAGAAATTCAACAACCCCAGCAATTCAACAACCCTAGAAATTCAACAACCCCAGCAATTCAACAACCCCAGCAATTCAACAACCCCAGCAATTCAACAACCCCAGCAATTCAACAACCCCAGCAATTCAACAACCCCAGCAATTCAACAACCCTAGAAATTCAACAACCCTAGAAATTCAACAACCCCAGCAATTCAACAACCCCAACAATTCAACAACCCCAACAATTCAACAACCCCAACAATTCAACAACCCCAACAATTCAACAACCCCAACAATTCAACAACCCCAACAATTCAACAACCCCAACAATTCAACAACCCCAACAATTCAACAACCCCAACAATTCAAAAACCATAGCAACTCAAAAATTTCGCAATCGCAATAATCTCATACCATCTCAACAACCCCAACAATTCAACACCCGGGGTCGGAATGGAAGCAAAAGTTGTGCAAGATTATCGCTCGTATTAAAATTAAAACCCCGTCTTTTTTATCTTTTCAATTGCCATGAGCTCAAGCAAAGTTTCAAGTCGTACAAAAGTGATTTATATGATTGTCCTTAATAATTTATATCTTTAACGTATTCAAATTTTGATTTATCGGTTTTTTTGTGAAACTTTTTTAGCCTGCAATGTGCGAAGTTTTGCTCATGTCGCTTTAGATATAATTTCATGATTTCTCTGTGTTACAAATATATTGGATAATTTTTAATATAAATAAATAGCTCGGAAAAGTACAGCTGAGAGTGTACTTTATTATTAATGCACAAGCGAATGATACTGAAAAATTGGATTTTCTGTGCTTTACTGACACGCTGTTATTGCAACAACAGCTCAAAAACCATGCACTCATAACATCACACCATCTCAACAACCCCACACCATCTCAACAACCCCACACCATCTCAACAACCCCACACCATCACAACACACCCACACCATCTCAACAACCCCACACAATCTCAACAACCCCACACCATCTCAACAACCCCACACCATCTCAACAACCCCACACCATCTCAACAACCCCACACCATCACAACACACCCACACCATCTCAACAACCCCACACCATCTCAACAACCCCAAACCATCTCAACATCCCACACCATCACAACACACCCACACCATCTCAACAACCCCACACCATCTCAACAACCCCACACTATCTCAACAACCTCACACCATCTCAACAACCCCACACCATCTCAACAACCCCACACCATCTCAACAACCCCACACCATCTCAACAACCCCACACTATCTCAACAACCCCACACCATCTCAACAACCCCAAACCATCTCAACAACCCCAAACCATCTCAACATCCCACACAGTTTTAAACAACCCCACACCATCTCAAAAACCCCACACCATCTCAACAATCTCAATCCCAACAACCCACACCGTTCTCAAAAACCCCACATCGTCTCAACAGCCCCAAAACAACTCAACAACCGCACATTACCACCCCCTACAGCAACAACCACAATATACTCGTTAAATCTGAACAATAGTGAAAACAGCGACCTAATTTCTAGAAATTGAACATCTATAAGCATGGCTAAACTAATTGGAGCAATTAATCTGCATGTGTAGGACAAAGTCGTAGACTAAACTCTGTACTTCCATATTTATTAAACAAAACTATGCACGTACATCAATTGTACGGACCGAATCAGTCACGTGACTTATCAAAAAGTCAATCAATTAGTCAGCCAACCTCAGCCAGAGAATATAAGACGTCTCCGTTGAAAGTGAGCAAGAATTTGATAGCATCAGACGGTCAGCACAATCATAGCTAGCCAATTGACACAATGCGAAGGCTGCTACTGTTGCTGTTGCTCCTCACTGCACTTGTAGTGAGTCCTTCGACTTCTGCTGACGACCACACTGAGCAGAAAAACCTGTTCGAGACCGCTTGGCGGCCGCATCTGTTCAGTCTTCAGCGGGAAACCAGCAGCAGCAGCAGCAGCAGCAGCAGCAAAAACAAAAACAATAATTGCAAATCTTCACCCCAATCCGCCGTCCTCTTTCAGCTGTTGTTGCCTAGCAACGCCGAGCGAATCATTGCGGCCGGAAAAGCTGCCAGTCGATGTCAACTTCACGAGGCCCGGCTACCGACTTATCGAGAGGTGTACGCAATGCGAGCGGCCGTGTCGGCTGACAGTCTGGACGATTTGTTCCGAGCGAACGACACGATGCTGCAGTTTGTAGCGACCGACCTGGCCGGGTACGCCTTGGCCACGGCTGCTCAGCGATTTCGCCTCATCCAGCTCAGTCCGCTGAGCGATGGCGC